>ML785932.1:499518-515152 GCA_009831015.1 Picea engelmannii
CTTGATCATCCAAGCATAGGTATGCCTGCCTTGGGTTTTGGAACATGTCATGATATTTGTTGGATGTTTGTGTGCAGCTTTCGTCAGGTTCTCCGAGTCTATACCCTTGCTTGAACGTCTACAAAGCATTTCAGTCATCGGTTTGCATCTTCTGACTTCATACTTTGGGGGGCATTCTGTTACACATCAAAATTGCTCAGATGGATAAGTGTCGCATTGTCCCTATCAATCGTCGTAAGTGTCGCATCTTCTCTACAACTTTCGCAAGTGTCGCAAGTTGATCACTAGTGTCACAAATGATGTTTAGACATGATGCCATGATAATGACACTAAGGAGGCACTTATGACACCTCACATAACTTATTTGAAGGAGGAGAACTGGTCTACTGGAATCAAATAGCTCTTGACACCTGAAAGAGACCCTAAAACACTAGTTTGGAGGGGGAACTCTCCCCTACTACAGCTGCAGAAGCGTTGGCGCTCCTCTGCCATGCTTCAAGGAGCGTTATAACGCCCGTCAGGCCCTTCTGGAGGAGCGCTGCTCATCTTGAGAGCGCTTGTGCTTTCCCAAGGCTCATCAGGAGCGCTACAATGCTCCGATGCCCATTTTGGGGGAGCGCTGCCTATTCTGGGTCAGTTGTTAGCCCGTTGAGAAGAATAAGGGGAGGAACATTCAAGATTAGGAGGAAGTTGTGCTCGAATTCTTGTTTTCATCAACATATCCCTGGTCTATGGAGAAGGTTCCCAACTGGTTCTAAACATAACCCAAGAGGTTAAGCTCCTCTTAACCTATATAAATAGGCTCTATGATGGTGGAAAAGGAGGAAGAAAGAATTGAACATATGAAACTTATGATCTTGGAGGAAACTGACAGTCAGCCAAAGGAGAGTGATCAGTGAAGCTTCTATTATCCAGGTTGTGGATCTTTCAGGAAAGTGTTAGACGAAGAGGACTTGACGAAGCTGTCGCATTCGCATTTACGATTGTAAGTATTGTTGTCGTTATTCTCATTAATATGACACGCTTGGACTGTTTCTTTCTAGTTTGTGTCTGATGTTACATGAACTTATCACTTAGTGATAGATCTGTTTTCAAGATAATGTCAATAGATTAGGAAGTGGTTGTATCTTGTTTTGTCCACAGAGCTCAGCGAGGAGCAAAGGATTGGAGCGCAACTCGGAGCGTGCAGGGACAAACGTCGATTAAAAGGTACTCCTGTTATCTTTCCTTCTCATGAATTAGTTTAGATAGATTTGAAAGGAAGTCAGTCTCCACGTTAAGCATTTTTTTGTCTAGGGTTAAGGTCAAGCCTTAGAGGTGATCTACCTGTCCGTAGGGAGATTTTCCTACAACACCAAGACAAATTTGTGGTGGGGTGTATGGAAGCCATTTTTTCTCTTTAAATCAGGGGAACCGATGGATTCGAGAAAGAAAGTCCTCTAGAAAAGAGAAATCTATCAAAAAGGCAGAAGAAGAAAGAGAAAAGTTAAATTTGTGTATGTCAAAGCATAGGCTTTCAGAAGACACCAATCCAATTTCTAGTGGAATAGATGTCATTGTTGTTTCTCCTCCATCACCATGAGAAATGCGCAGGAGTTCAGTAGAGACCAATCCATCCAGTATCTCATCAAGACATCTTGTTGTGGATGACGAGATGATGGAGGATTTTCTTGGAGTTGATTATACAATGGATGAAATTAGAGAGGCAACTTGTGTACAACATTCTAGTGAAGAAGTTTCTATGGTGAAATCTATTGTTGGACAGTCAAACATTCCATAAAATAATCAATCACATGTCCACTCTCCTCCCAGATTCGATCTTCTAGTGATTGAATGGAAAAGGACTACAACATTATTAACTCCACAACAAATACATCAAGAGCTCCAGAATAGGGGTTCACCGTCCCTACCTAGATTGAGCACTACGCGGTGAAGAACTCCTAAACGCATTTAGGTCGATGAAAGTGGAATAGAATCACTTGAAGATAAGTTACCTAACCATACTATTAGTTATCATTATTATAAAATCATTAAAGAATATTTTGAGCCAAATCTGGCATTGTTAAATGTTAATCATTATATGCTGTGTTAAAATCTAGAAGTTTGACTACTGTTAGGAAAATTTTAGGCATTGAAATAGTTAATAGTTTAAAAATAAGTCATGATATTGTTAGAAACCTTGTATATGATTTTCAAATAATTGGTAAGAAATATCATTCTAAAGAATGCAATGCATCTCTACGTGTCTTGTCACAATCAATTGTTAGAAAGCCCACAAAAAAACATCATTTTCTACAACAAACCTCACACCTCATGAAATGCAATGTCAAAACCCTTATAAAGTATTATCATAGATGAGATAGCCTTGGCACAGGTGCCCCAACATATTTTTGATCCTTCACTGGTAGGCTACCTCATTCTGACATGAAGTTATTTGGAGAATTTAAGGGATTAGTACAAGAATTTTGGCATGAGAACATTAGGCCTTCTTCCAACCAAAAAGATGTACTAAAATTGAGAAGGGGATCTAGGGATCGTAAATCCCATATGAAATAATTTCTTGACATTACACATGCATAATTGTATGAGATATTCAAGTTAGTACATAGTGCACTTAACTTCGGCCAAATATATTTCCATAAATGCAATCCTTGGTATGCTCGAATAAGCACAATTCATAACACATGTTGTTTTATATATCACATTGGGTATGATTATTATTATGAAACACACACACATAGATATATATATGCGCATGTGTGTGTATTTTGTTTTGCATAAAACCCTTTTGCAGGAATGATTAGTTATATTGTCATCGTCATCATCTAGAGACTTTATTCATAGCATCTTGTGTACAATACTAGAGGTTCGTACATTTTATCAAAAATATTTTTTAGATGAAACATGCCCCAGGTGTAGTGTAATGGCATTACTAAGCAATTGCACAGATGTAAGCGATGAGTATGAATTGGAGATGAAGGAGGTTTCCTTGCAAAGATTTAAATATCTCACATATGATATTGATGGAGGATAGGAAATAAAAACGGTACAATTGGTGACTTCCCAAGTACAACTATGTGACTTCATGAAGGACTTCTCCAAAAAGACATGACATTATGTTTATCATGTCCATGTGGCTCAACGACAGGATGAGGATTTTATAATATGCAGAGGTACATTTCCCGTTAGTACTGTGTTATCAATGGTTTTTTTTTCATAGCACTACACCCTTCAACCACAAAATGAGATTCAAATCCAATATTATCACTCAGAGTAGGTCAACATAATGGTCCATGTCACATACATGCATGGGCCAAATAGTAACAAAGAAAATAGAGTTATATTGGAGGAGTTTCACTTATACATAAGCGATGATTGGTGCCCTTGACTTATCTTACATACAACATTGCTTTTAGTTGTTTTACAATCACCTTAAGGAGAAGAACATACAAATGGATCAACCTTGGATTTGGTCAGATGGTTTCCTAGGAGAGATAAAAAATGATCATGTATTTCAATGGTTGTGTATGTTGCACAAAAAAATCAAGGTACCAAAAATTTGGAACTACTTTGAGGTCAATCACACAAAAGGGAAGCATGAGGGAGTAGGTGCATACATAAAAAGAGTGTTACACGGGAAAGAAATGAATTTCACAACTACTTCCCTCATTCGAGATGTGAAATCCATTGTTGAATGGTGATATTTAGTAATGGGAGAGGGAATAGGTGTTGGGTATGTGTTATATTCTTTGCATGAGTAGTCATGCCTGAGTGTCTGTGCCGGGTGCGCAGGGGTTCGGGGGAAATGCCTCTCGAAAAAAAAATTATGCCTCAGGAAACGTGTCACGTATTTAGGTGGTTTTTCAGCACATGGTTTTTGCCCATGGTTTTCTATTTTCAATTAAGGAATTAGGGTTTTGGACTAATCCAGGACATTGGGTGAGGGTTTTGGATTCTGCTGGCTCCTATATGTATATTGTATTGTAAACAATGTATCACAATGAATGAATATAGAATATGTTGGTTTTCGCGGTTTGGATTTCCAAGGGAAAAATATCTGTGTAATGTTTGTATTTTCCATTGTATCTTTTCTATTCTTTTTCTGAATATTTGTTTGCAATCAATATTGTACAAGGTTACAATCTACAATAGGAATCCATGAAGACCAATCACACATGAAAGAACATGTACATAGATATTTTTTGGAGGTGGTTGATGTAGATTGATCATGCTGGTATGAATGTAAAACAATCTAGGGCACTTGTGGGTTCCATTTAGTTAGAACATATGATAATGAAATAGTTGAAACATGGATGAGAAAATTCTCTTTCTTATGTGCTCCATCTAGTAGTAATGAATGGGATGATTTTGAATCAACAGAGTGGGTTGATAGATGGGATTGTGTATCACTCCCCATTGGTCAATTTATAACTATGGAATTATCCCAGTTGGAGGAGGACCAATCAAGTATTTCATTTGATTATTATCATGTCTAAGATATCATACTATCAGGTTCATTGGAACTTTCTATTAAATTTTGAATAACTATAATCAATGTTTTATGCTTTGGTCATTTAATGGAATCACATGTTGGCACTCCATTTTTTGCAGGGAACATATACGTAGTGGTTTCCCTAAGAGATAATGAATGGGGCACTGAATATTGGTTGGAACATTTCTTAGAGGGAAATTAGAACCTCATGCGATCAATAAAAAAATGCGAAGGCATTGAAATTATGATTGGGTCGATGGTTATAAAAGGACAATATATAACACATGATGAAATAACATGGAATATAGGTGGTTATTCATTTCAAGATTACAAACCAGGTCAATTCATATACCACTTTACGAACTTGGTTTTTGGTAAAAACCTCCAACTACAAAAAATTCCAAGTAAGAACTCATCAAAGGTATGCTACTTCTTCCCTTACTCTGAGCATGATAAGTTAATGAAGACCGTCAGTATTAGAAGTGATCCTGAGGGTCTACTTGAATGACCATAGGTATGTAAAAGGAATAATTGAATGGTTTTCCGGTCAACAAAATGACAACGGGTGGGCCCCACTAGCTGAAACTCGGTGCCTTAGATCCAATCCAACCAATGGTTTGTCCATCTGAGTCTCGGTTTGAGTTTTATCATGAATTGAAAGTCTCCTCCTCAATCCATTTCAAGGGCATGTTGATCCTTTGTTTCAGGCGCATTCAATCCAAAATGAGAATGATAAAATATTTTTGTAAGCTCCCACACGTTGTTTTTACCAAGGCCCACGTGAATACACTACCTGCAATTTCCCAACTTCATGTTCTTGAAAATCAACCTCTCATTCAGAAATTTGTAGTATGCCTCATTGAGAAAAAACCTAGTGTTGGAGATCCTCAAAAAAATGGGTTTTCAGTCAATGAAATGATAACAAATGGGACCCACTAGTTGAAACCCAGTGCCCCCAATCCAATGCAACCAATGGTTCATCCATATGTGTCACGGTTGGATTTTTATCACAATTTGATACTCGCCTCCTCAAGACATTAAGGGACATGTCGACACTTTGGTACAGGGGCATAAAATATAAATCGAGCAGCATAGAGGAGTTTTGTAAGGTCCCACAGGTCTTTTTTTCCAAGGCCCATGTGACTACACTACCCACAATTTCCCAACATAGTGTTCTTGAAAATCATTCTCTCATTCAAAAATTTCACTATGCGTCATTGAGAAAAACCATAGTGTTAGAGATCCTCCAACAAACAACTTTCCAGTAAACAGAATGACAACAAATGGGCCCCACTGGATGAAATCCAATGCTCTAGATCCAATGAAATCGACTTTTCATCCATCTGAGTCTCAGTTAGAGTTTTATTGTGAGTTGCAACTCACCTCCTCAAGCCATTTAGAGACATGTCGACACTTTGGTCCAGGGAATTAAATGCAAATAGAGCTACATAATGGATTTTTGTAAGCTCCTGCATGTTTATTTTTCCAAGACCTGCGTGACTACACTACACACATTTTCCCAGCACAATGTTCTTGAAAATTGACCTCTCCTTCCGAAATTGCACTATGCCTCATTGAGAAAAAGCATAGTGTTGGATATCCTCCAACAAATGGTTTTTCGTTCAATGAAATGAGAACAGATTGGCCCCACTTGCCGAAAATCGGTGTTATGGGTCCAATGCAACTGACAGTTTGTCCATCTGAGTTGCATTTTGAGTTTTATCATGAGTTTCAACTCACCTCCTCAAGCCTTTCAGCGACATGGCAAGGCAAGGCAAGGTCTAGGTCTAGGTAAATCCTATTAATTATGATAATCCATGTTTTACAACTATGAAAATACCTTATATCTATGAATAAAGAGAACTTATGTTATGACATTTAAATTCTTATGCAATTATTTTGATCTAAGATAGACAACATACAAATTTGTATAATTACACGATTAATGAATCCTTTGATTGTATTTTTTACGTATTGAATTTGTTCATTTAGTACAACCATTGTTTGTTTTAGGAAAAACATAAGGTATGATACATGAATTCCATTATTTTTTTTATTAAATTATCTTATGAATTAATTGGCATGTCATGCCATTCCTTTCCTTTCCAAGCCATGGCATGGTGTGGCATGGAAAGGAAAGGCATGTCTTGGCAAGGGAAGGAATGGCATGGGAAGGAAAGACATGGAAAGGCAAGGCAATGCATGTCATGGAAAGGAAATGCAAGACAAGGCATGGGATGGCATGGCATGGAAAGGAAGGGAATGGTTTGGAAAGTTAAGGCAAGGCATGGAAAGGCAAGGCAAAGAATGGCATGGCATGGCATGGAAAGGAAAGGCATGGAATGGTGTGGCATGGAAAGTGAAGGAAAGAAAAGTCATGGCATGGGAAGGCAAGGCATGGAAAGTCAATTCATAGCAAGGCATGCCAAGACAAGGCATGGCATGACATGCCATGGAAATGCATGTCTTGGAAAGGAAAGGCAAGGCATGACATGCCATGGAAAGGAAAATAAAAGCATGGTATGCCATGGAAATGAAAGGAAAAACATGGCATGGAATGGAAAGGAATGGCATAGCAAGGCTTGGAATTTCCTTCACTTGTATTTCCATGCCTTACCTTACCTTGACATGCCTTTCCCTCACTTTCCATTCCATGTTATTCCTTGCCATGCCATGCCATGTTTTTCCTTGTATTTCCATGCCTTGGATTGCCTTGCCAAGTCATTCCTTTCCTTGGAATTCCATGTCATCCCTTGCCTTGGCATGCCTTTCCTTGCCATTACATGCCATGCCTTTCCATACCATACCCTACCTTTCCTTTCCAAGCCATGGCATGGCATGGAATGGAAAGGCAAGCCATGGATTGGCAAGGAAAGGAAAGGAATGGAAAAGAAAGGCAAGGCATGGTGGAATTGCATGGAAAGGAAAGGAAAGGCATGCCATGGATTGGAAAGTGAAGTCAAGGAAAGGCATGGAATGGGAAGGCAAGGTAAGGCATGGCATGGCATGGCAAGGCAAGGCATGGCATGGCAAGGCAAGGCATGTAAAGGCATGGAAAGGAAAGGCATGGCATGACATGGAATGGAAAGGCATGGAAAGGAATGGAAAGGCATGGATTGGCAAGGCAAGGAAAGACATGGTATGCCATGGAAAGGAAAGGCAAGGCATGGCATGGGATGGCATGGCATGGAAAGGCAAGGAATTGCAAGGCAAGGTAAGGCATGTCATAGAAAGGCATGGCATAGCATGGAAAGGTAAGGAAAATCATGTCATGACATGGAATGGCATAGCAAGGGAATTAAAGACAAGGCATGACATCAAATGGAATGGAAAGTGAATGCAAGGAAAGGCATGGCATGGAAAGGAAAGGCATGGCATGGCAAGGCAAGGCAAGGCATGGCTTGGCAAGGAAAGGAAAGTCAAAGTGTAGGTCTAGGTCATTGATTTACCTAGTAAGTGATCTTTATAAGTAGTTTATGGTTATTTATTGAATGTATTAAATAAATGTTTTATCAAAGTGGTGGTATTGCATGTTACCTTGTATTCTTCTTGAATTAACCTTGTTTTGAAACCCTCAATTTTGTGGTTATATTAGGACTTACCCTCAATTTGCAACCTTGTTATATTTATGTCTAAGGTTTAATTGTCATATTTCACCCTTAGAATACACCTTGACACCTTTTATTACATTTATGTCATAATTTTCATCCCTTTAGGGATTGATGTCTTGAAAATTATAGGGTTGTTCTGTGCCATCTTCCATTTCAGCAAGCATTTGTTATCTAAAGCCTAGTTTAGTCTTGAATTTTCATCCCCATTTCATTGCATGATTACTTGTTTTAAGGGTTGTTATATTTGTTCTATTGTAACTTGTCATATTTCTGAAATTAAAATCTTCATCACAAGTTTTATAACAACTATAGTTTCCTTATTGAGTTGTGGTGTTTTTACTTCCCATTGACTTTTTTAAACTTAGTTAATATCATTTATTGTCTTGGCACGACAATGGAATGGCATGGAAATACCACGCATGGCATGGAAATGGAAATGGAATGGCATGGCATGTAAATTCAAGGAAAGTCGAGGAAAGGCAAGGCAAGGAAAGGAAAGGTCTAGGTTTAGGTAATGATTTCAAGTTTTTTGGATGGTTATTTCTTGAATGTATTAAATAAATGTTTTATAAAAGTGATGATACTGGATGTTATGTTGTATTCTTCTTGAATTAACATTGTCTTGAAACCCTCAATTTCGTGGTTAGATTAGGACTTAGCCTCGATTTCAATCCTTGTTAGCTTGGCATCTAGGGTTTAGTTGTCATATTTCACCATTAGAATACACCTTGACACCTTTTATTATATTTATGTCATATTTTTCATCCCTTTATGGCTTGATGTCTTGAATATTCTAGGGTTTTTATGTGTCATCTTGCATTTCAGCAAGCATTTGTTATGTAAACCCTAGTTTAGGCTTGCATTTTCACCCCCCTTTCATTTAATGAGTAATTTTTTTAAAGGTTATATTTTTCCTGTTGTAACTTAGTTAATATCATTTATTGTCTTAGTTAGGGATGGAAATTGCATGGTAATGGCATGGCATGAAAATGGGATTCAATGGCAATGGCATGACAATGGGATGCAATGGCATGGCATGACAAGGCATGGCAATTGCATGGAAATGGCATGGCATGGCATGTATTAGAAACACATAATAATGGAATGGCATGGAAAGGTAAGAAAATGGCATGGAAATTGAAGGTAAGGCAAGGCATGACATGGAAAGGAAAGGCATGGCATGGCATGGAAAGGAAGGGCATGGCTTGTCAAGGAAAGGAAAGGTCCAAGTCTAGGTCTAGGTATTTAAGTCATTATTTCAAGTTTTGTCGATGGTTATTTATTGAATGTATTAAATGAATGTTTTATCAAAGTGGTGATATTTCATGTTACCTTGTATTCTTGTTGAATTAACCCTGTCTTGAAACCCTCAATTTCGGGGTTATATTAGGACTTACCCTCAATTTACATCCTTGTTATCTTGATGTCTAGGGTTTAGCTGTCATATTTCTCACCATTAGAATACACCTCGACACATTTGATTATATTTATGTTATATTTTTCATCCCTTTAGGGCTTTATGTCTTGAATATTCTAGGGTTGTTATGTGCCATCTTTCATTTCAGGAAGAATTTGTTAGCTAAGCCTTAGTTTAGGCTATTATTTCCATCCCCTTTCATTTAATGATTACTTGTTTTAAGGGTTATTATATTTGTCCTGTTGTAACTTAGATAATATAATTTATTGGCTTAGAAAGGCATGGAAATGGCATGGTGTTGGGCTCTAATGATGTCCTAAAAACAACCTTAGTCTGGCATTAATTTATTAATCGAGGATTCATCTTTTCTTTCAAGAATATCAGAAAAATATATGTAAATAGTTGTAGAAGTTAAAATCTTGTAGTTAAAGAAAATATGAGTTTATCAATAATCAAGTTCCTCACACATTCAAAAACTTTGAAACTAAGAACGTACTCAACAGAATTGTAATATGATCACTAACCTACTGCAAATTAAAACATCAAACAATTTGTTGAATTCATCTAACTAAGAAACAATAATTTAATCTGTGAAAACACCTAATGAATCAATCTATCACTAATTATTTCACTTGTTGGAAAGGAACAATGCATTACTGTAAAATTAAGAAGCAACAACAAATGTGAATTTAAGCGAAAGGAACAACAAATACAAATTTAATAAATGGAACAACATATGTGAAAAAGAGAGGAACTCTCAAGAAATAAACTACAACAATGGAAAATGGGACAACAATCGATAACCTTCAATTGAAACATCTATCCTCTGTAACTAAATAGCATAACCAATTTATAAAAACATCAACACACTTGCACATTTATCTTAATTGTTACAAAGGTATTTAAATCACATAATTGAAATAAAATTGATACAAATATAGATTGAGACAGTGACTCCTTATCACTGGGTCCACGGTCTTCAGAAGGTACTGCAGCTAAAACTGAGTATGTAAAGTTGATTAAAATGCTCAAGGATATCATTAATCCCATAGCTAGTAAATCATTTACAATGGACTGCTTGTACAGAGTAATTCAAAGATCTGAATATTTGATTGAGTTTCTTCGATGTGTCTCTATGGTTCATTATTATTTATATATTACAATGACATGGGTAAATTAAGCTATCTTGAGGATCGAGAGATCCTTAGGATTTCTTTTGCTATTTATAAAGGTTAAAAAATAGAGAATCAATATTCTTCTAAACTGCTTTGCGCTTGATTTCTTTGATCTCCAATAGTCTATGCATCTTCATAATCTTCTTAAATATCTCGAGTTTAACAATAATTGTCCATTTCTGCAATAAAATCAAACAATTCAAATCTAAATTCAAAAATGATCTAATATCACTCAATAACATTTCTAGAAGACTTTTTAATCATTTTCTTTCCTAATTATGTCTAATTAATAGAAAATTCAATCAATAATATATCATAAACCATGGTAATAAGGAGGATATTTGTACCTTTTTCTCAACTCAACATACCCCACAACTTACCTTTTTGTGTGTCCTCATGCAAGAAAAGCGTTTACATGTAAACCAGTGATGTTGAAGGGTGGAGAGTTATTTTCTGTAGGTATCCTAAACCCATTCTTACCTCTAAGCTCTTCAAAAGAAGCATCTTCTTCCCTCTTACGAATTTCATAAATACTTTAATAACCCTTTAGAGGATAACAAATAGTGGGAGGGTTTTACCTGCATCCAATCCAGGGAGGCCCTTCATTTTGGATCATTCTGGCATACCTGTCTAACCTAAAGATGGTTGCATGAAAATTTCTGAAACCAAAGGGTTCCCTATTCTTGACTGCATTTGAGGATACATCCCATCTTAGTTTGGAAGAATAAATAACTTCTTCTTTAATCTCTCTAAAATACTATAGACCTGAACTTATAACATGTCTATGGATGGGGGCTAAAGATTCTACAACCTTCTCCCTCTTCATGAATGTTTTGTTTTGAATAAAGGTAATAAGGGATTTAAGAGGTTCCCCTCTGATCCATATGTCTATCCCATTCTCCCTTTTCATAAAAAACTTGTGTTCTTTAGCCCACCTGGTTTGGTTTTTTACAAAGGAAAAGAATGTCTGAAACTGTATGTCTCCAGTGAAAGGAATGGGGTTTTATTTTTATTTTTCTCTTAGGATGAAGTTGTGAAGGTGTAGCTCACACAAAAATTATCGTACTCCTTCTTCTTTTTCTCTAAAACATGAAACAAACTCAGAAACAATGGTGAACTAAAAAGTTGTTCCTGCTCTAATAGCTTTTATCCTTAGCAACAAATAACGTTCTAATAAAAATAAGGTGCACTTAGTAGTAGGAGCCCTACAAGCTACTATATCAGAATAAAAAGAGAAAATTTCTTTGATTTGCTCCAAAGATCCATCTAACTAGCCCTATACTTTATTCACCTTTCCTTGAGATCTACTAAGCTTAGCAAAAGTCTCATTCTCTATTACTGACAAGGATTGAACTTGTTTGACAACTTCTGATGTTCTTCCATTGTTACCATTTCACTTTTGCATTGAGTTAGGGTTTGTTGGGTTTATACCAGCTCTACCTCCAACCTTATAATAATGACACCTTGTTCAAAAGACTGAAATGATTCCTCAGTCTAAACAACTGTTTCTTTTTTTTGTTGGGTGTCTGTCTAGGTCTCTATATCAATTGTCTCCAAAGGAGAAGGAAAATTTGTAGGAAACACTCATTCAGTTGGACAACTATTTCTTCTGTTGCTGGAATCTCTGTTTGAGTTTCTATTTTTGTTGTTTCCAAAGGAGCAGGCAATTATGTTTGTGTTCCAACATAATTGGTTTGGATTGTTCTTCTAGGAAATGGATTTATTCCATGTACTCTAGGCCTCTTGGATTTATTCCTCTCATAGGCCTTGTGAGATTTCTCCAACTATTTCCTTAGTTATCTAATTATTTATTTTAATCTACCAACTTTTTGTTTCAATAATTTGATTTTTTTAACCCTTTTTCTCAATATCTTGTTTATATGTTTCGATTTTTTTATTTTATTGTGGCCTTTGACTGTTGTTTTTTTTTTATGGGGAATTTCAAGGTCTTACCTACCTTGATCAGATGGTCACTGCTCCCCTGTTTCTTCTGGGTGTTTTGTCTGTTCTAAAGGATTGTTTACCTCAATGTGATTTTCTGGTTGTTCTGTATCTTCAGGAGATGGAATCTCCATGTTAGGAATACCCAATATAGGGTTTGAAGAATAAGTTGGAGCTTGGTGTTCTCCAGACCTGTTTGTGTCTTCAATAATTGATGTCCCCAAATTCCCCAATACTTGAGCCATCTCTACCTCATAACTTATGAAGAATTGTTCTGTAAGGATTTCAAGTGATGGTTGTTCTGTGTGTGCATTTTCTTTTGTTCTCATGTGAGGGTTGTTCTATTTGCATAGTTTCCTTAATGTTTTCAAGTTGAATTATCTTTTTACCCCTTGTTCTTTTCACAATAGAGGTTTTAGGAACACCAATTGTTCTTTGTTTCTTCTTATTTGATGTTTTTGCCTGTTTGGTCTGAGTTTATGCCAGTTGGATGGGGTCCGCTTCAATTTCAGGCTGGGGTAGTGGAGTTTCAATTTGGGAGTTGTCTCCTTCTACCCGAGTTGTCTCTATTCCTTGTGAGGGAATTTCTTGGTGGATTTCGGGTTGTTCGATTTGTAGGGGCTTATAGGCCTCGATTAAATCTCCCCAAGTTATTTGTTCTTGTCTAGGCCCTATTTACTATTAGTTTTACTAGTCCATGGTGACTAATTATATTGACAGGGTCTTTAGCCTTCTGAGTTCTTGCAGCAACTTCATGCAACATGGAATTTAAAAAGAATGGAAAATTTATTACTAAACTTTGTTTTAGTACTACTAACAATTTGAAGTGGTGTGAACTCACTACATCATACCTCCCATCACATGTGATATACTTTTGTATTACTCCTGCTAGCTCCCTCCATGGCTTGCTGAGAGCGGTGGGGTTGAGTCCTTTCCCTTTTTTATCGAGTTATTTTCCTGGTTCTATGAAAGATTCCACAACCTTATTGAGTGTTGTATACTTTCCATTCCATTGTATGCCTTCATTGGGGAGGCCTGTTACCTTCTCTATAATTTCCCCAGTGACTGGAATGTGTATGTCTAAGATCATAGAGACTCCTCTCTACAAGTTATGTAAAAATGCTAGTGTGATATTTGTGTCATATCCCTGCAATTTGTTGAAATATTCTGTCCACCCCAGATGATCTAAAATTTTCCTTTCCTCGTCAGTTACTTATAGCAATGTGGGATCTCGACATACACTTCGACGACCCATGTCTTATGTAAATAGATAAGGACATCTATCATTCTCGTCTGCAACTTAGTTCGACCAGCTTTTGAGAAAATATTACCAGAAATGGTGAATATCATAGAACACCAAATGTATATAAAAACTGTGTTTTTTCCCATTTATTGCAATCATTATGATCTATCAATATATGTGCAAAATATCCTCCCCCTGATAAATGAAAAGGTCGACCTTGATTGTCGATATGTGCGAGTGTAATGATGGCAAGTAGTTCAAGTGAGGGGTGATTACTATGCCACCACCGCCGCTGGGAGAACAATCATTCATAACCTTCAAAATCACTTTAACGGTAATCATGAACAATAATCATTCTTTTGTGGGAAATTCAAATTCAAATTCAAATTCACATACATATGTTCAAAAAATATGTTTAAGAAAAAGATTATGAGTAATCTAAATTTGTTCACATGTTAGAAATATTCCATGTCATAAATTTGTTACTTTCCCTTATTATTGAATATAACCAGAATGATAGCCTATTTTAAGAAAGGATGTCTTAGGAACACACAAAAAAAATTAGTGTATTTAAGATAGATTTCCATACCACAGGCAGAGCCACTACTGCCAGCAGGAGTCCATAGCCTCGAAAAAGTTTCCTTTTAACCCATAGATGATCTCGTATCCTTAATAAATAATTTGAATCGTCTTTTCCCCAAAATATCACTATCTTGGCCTGCTATCCATATAACGATAATGTCACTCACTAGATTGTAACCTAAGTGAACAAGTCAGCTCGTGATGAGACCTCTTGTCCCTTAACGAAAAAAATTCCAAAGTCCATTGCCTTGGTGTGGTATCCATAGTGGGAATATCACTTACGTTATAATCTTATGATCGTGGTAGGTTGGCTCATGATGAGACCCCCTATCCTTTGTGGGAGAATTTTATTTCTTTAATTTTTATTTCCATCATTTTTTTTAGGCTTTATTAAGGGAGGCTCATCTACTCCTTAAGAGTGAGGGATGGTGTAAGAAGTATAAGAATTCCAAGTAAAAATGTGCCTTAGACTCCTTATTATATTATGAAGGTAAATTATCATTCAAGCATATGTATATATATAGGGGAAAGAAAAGAATTATGGTGGTTAAG
This sequence comes from Picea engelmannii, assembly GCA_009831015.1. NCBI lineage: Eukaryota > Viridiplantae > Streptophyta > Pinopsida > Pinales > Pinaceae > Picea > Picea engelmannii. The sequence goes on from ML785932.1 coordinate 514,532, forward strand.
GATCATGAACAATATTAAGATAATTCGGAGAAATCAATCCAAAAAAAAATTGATAAAGTATGCTATATAGTCCACAAAAGAAAATGAAAAATCATTACTATGATAATTAGAAGCGATGCTATTGAAAATTAATTAGTGAAGGTCATACACAAAGGAGTGGCTAATGTTGTTGGGAAATTATACCCTACAGACTAACAAGCTAGGGCTTAAACTTGCATGCAGATCATGACCCTTAAGAAATTACTTTTAACCTTCTACCCCAAACCTAAAACCCTTTTTCACATGCAAACATGGAAAGAACCAACTAACCTTTTTATCGACGGTTGGTGTAGATCCTCCATTGCGCTTTATCTCCTTGCTTCTACTACTCCTTCCAAAGACGATCCTGTAATCAAGACAAAAATACTACGCATGCATGCTATTGTTCTACTAGAGGGTTAGAGATTAAGAATAAATCAAATAAAACATATAAGACTCATGCATTGGGACGGGAAAAGTACTCTTTATTAATCTCAAGATGAATCAACTTACAATGATAATAGAGATCGACCACCATTCCTTGATCCTGATCCTGGGCTCCTCCTCTTCTTTGTCCTCCAACTGCTTTGCTTGAATTCTCCT
>ML785932.1:525462-564551 GCA_009831015.1 Picea engelmannii
TGTTAACTCTTCACATGTTGTATTTCCCTTATGCAATTTCATGCTTTCCTAGTTAGTGTTTCAATGCTTTCTTAGATTAGTTTGATTTCAGCAACATATATTAGATTAGATTAGTTCTACTTCAGTCCTGCACAAACAGTGCATGTGCTTCGTCAGTTTACGTACCCCGGGTTGACAATTAAATGGTTGGGCAAGTACTACAATGTTATTATAACGACATATATTTCACCTAACAATAGGTAAGGTATGCGAATGCGGTTGACAGAACACACAATGGTAACGTCCTTTGATGTAAGTTTAACGAGCCCAAAGAAGGGAAGCTCGGTGATTTTTCATATTTAGAGAGTCTGAAAAAACATAAAAGGAAACTCCATTGCGGTACCTTTTTCGACAATAGTCTAGTCGGTTCGAAAAAGGGGTAAACTAGCACCGACTAAACGTCAATTCAAAACCATTTTAACGAGTGTGACAAGGACAAGAGCACTCGGCTATTTTTTCAATTTTAAGGAGTCTGAAAAAAGCTTAACTATGGACTCCGTCAGGAATGTTCTTCTGGACCGTTTTAACGAGTGTGAAAGAATAAGGTCACTCGACAATCTTTTCAATTTTAGGGAGTCTGAAAAGAGCTTAACTATGGACTCCGGGAGGTTTCTTTTTCGTAAATTTAGTCCCTCAGGCCCGAAAAAGGAATAAAATCATACCTGAGGATACGCTTCTAAAGAATTGGAATTCGATAGAGTATTCCTTTGTTCGTACAGTTGACCGTCCAGACTGAAAAAGGGGTAAACTACCATCGGACAGACGTGACTTCAAATTTCAGTTTAACGAGCGTGAAGGGTCACAAGATCGCTCGACAATCTTTTCATGTTTAGAGGGTCTAAAAAGGGATTAAAAGGAGAACCGTTTAAGGAACGTTCTTCTGGACCAGTTTAACGAGTGGGAAGAAACAAGGTCACTCAACAATATTTTCATCTTTAAGGAGTCTGAAAAGGGCTTAAAGAAGACTCCATAATGGTTACTTTTCTCAGTTAATCCAGACGAGATCGAAAAGCATAAATCTCACCGGATGTTTCTTTTGGGTCTCAAAGAGAGCTTGAAAAAAAACAAAGGTAGCCCATGATCGACACTTTGTGTATCGATGTCAAGTATCGCTTCGTAAGACCAGGCAAAAATGTCACGAAATTCTTTGAAAAGATCCGTGTAAATATGAATCTCTTCGGGGGAGAAATCCACTTCGACGAAGACATTCTCCATGATGCCAGGGTTTTGGGAGATGTTAATAGGTATAGTTTCAGCGATAGTCGCCATATTTCCCTCGGCGTAAATTTCCTGTGTAGCTAAGAGGTTAATAGGACACCGCTGATCTCCCGTCATGGTGATAGGGAATTCTCCTGCCTCGATTCGGTGTAACTCTGGGAGGAAATATGATCTGTGATGAAGATCTTCCCAAGGTTTGTCCGGACTAGTTATTGCTTCGTTTACAGCTTCGTCAGAATGCAAGACTAAGTCTAACGAATCGGTGGTAGCAAGAGAACCCTGAGCCCAAATAGGCTCTAGAAGTGGATCTGACTCTTGTGCGGGAGTCGGATCAGGAGTAGCTGAAGTTTTTTGGACTAAAGAGTACGCTACTTCAGCAATCGACAAGGGCATGGACATGCTGGAGTGTCCTGTATCATCCATCGTGGCTGATGGGGAAGGAAGAATCCACAGATCCTGAAAGTAAGTTGTGCAGAATGATGAAACATGAAAAATCTCATCCTTGTGGTGAGTCGATATAAACTTGACGTCGCCATGAGGAGGTGGGTAATTGAAAGTACCCATCAAATATGGACACAAACCAACTCCTGCGTTAACGACACCGGCTTGAGGATTATCAATCATGGGAACTATGGATGCCCCCAAGGCTGGGTCAGGTATAGAGAAGGACAATTGATCAATGGTCACTATCCGGCCCTCATGTGGAAAAAATAAGACTAGGAAAACTGTAGAAACCACCACTTGCATAGCATAAGTCCAACTATGACCTAACAAGATATTGTAGTCGAGGGGGGCATCGACTACCTCTACTTCGACGCACATGATCTTTCCCCCTAACTGCATAGGGAAAGAAGGAATGATGCCATGTGGTCGGAAAGAACGACCGTCGAATGCAGCGAGGAGAGTAGGTGATGGAGACAACTCAGGTTGACCAATGGCTTTCCAGCATGCTAACGACATAACACAAGTCGAAGCGTCCTCGTCGACCACCATGCAGAAGATATTTCATGTAAAAGTTTTCATGGGATGAGCCACTACTATCTGAAACGCGACGTGGTAAGGCAAACGAGGTTTCAAGTTAGTCGTATCTAGCATGATGGTACCCAGGTTACAAGTCTCAGTAGAGCCTAAAGCAATCAACAAGGCTTTCCTCTGAGCAGGGTAACTTTGGAGGACCTCCAAAGCGGACATAGCACAAGGGGTTTGAGATAAATATTCCACCACAGTGTAATTCTGGGTGGCCCTTGCGTTTGGATTGTGAGAAGCTCTCTTAAACGCACCTTTTGGAATGCGTGTCATTGTTTCACCCAACGTCTTCTCGATCTGTAGAGGAAGAGATGGGATCTCGGCTTCTTTGCCCTTCTCAGAGGCACTTGGTTTACTATAGTCGTGCGCTCTAGTCGTTATTAAAGCATCACCCCTAACCATGTATACGTTCGCGGAAGAGGAATTATTTGGAGGAGGGTAGGTTTCTTGGCTGCTCCCTTCGGCACTTGTAGAGGCTTGAGTTAAATTTTTCCCATGATGAAAGGAATTAGTCAACACAGCTTGTTGTTGCTGTGTGACAAAATTCTGGGCCTCTGCAAGTCGAGGACATAGATGGGTCGGGTGGTCTTCTGCACACAAGTTGCACGGATACCTCGCCTTTCGATTTTCTGTGGTGCCCTTGCCAGTATTATCTGTGGGTTTCTTATCCCCTTTACTCTTCTTGCATTGTTTTTTCTTCCCTTCAGGATGTTGGGTGGTGTTTGGATTAGTCGTCTGTACGGAGTGTACTTCTGACGTTTGGGTAGGAGGAGCAGCCAAAGAAGTAGTCTGGCTGGTCGCTGAGTGTTGTATAGATAACTGTTGAAATTGTTTTGTCAATTTCTCAACGGGCTTAGTTTGTGCCGAACCAACAATACCATCGGCATGTGGTCCGGCTCTCTGTCTGGTTTTATCCAGTATTGACCGTGGTGCATCCGGCAGGATGTTGTACAGTAAACCAGACTGAGAATATATAAGCTCAAACATTTGAGCCCTCATGATGGCATCTTCCTCGGAGAAAACACCTGAAGTCGCAACGTCTTTGGATAACTGCGGAACTAAAGACTTAAGGAACCACTCAAGTAGGAATGTTGGTGGGACGGGTACCTTGATAAGACTCTTTTGGCGTCGCCACTCTCGGATATGATCTGAGATATGGTCCGTTGTCGTCTGCTCAAAATTGGCTAGCAACTCTGTGTCAGCATTGTATCTCACAGGTAACTAGAAATGGTTAAGGAAGGCCATCGCCAGTTCGCCAAAAGAAGAGTATCGTGAACGATCAAGCTCAATGTACCACTTTGCGGCACTCCCAATAAGAGTGCATTGAAACAATCGCAACTGGACGGAGTCATATTTCAGTGAGTTAGATGAACACCAAAGGTGGAAAGTAGTCACGTGATCACCTGGATCTTCTTTAGGCTTGGCCTCGAACTTTGGAATGTCTGAAGGCAACTTCGTTGGCATAGGAGGCCAACGCGGATCGTGACAGATAGGATCATTTAACAACCGTGTCAAATATGGAAAGTGTAACGTCGCCAAGAATGGTAGTTTAGGTTGTTGTTGATAGCCTGGATAAAAGGGTCCTGGAGTTTGAATGGCACCAGGTTGCCAGGAAAAGTTTGGTTGCTGGCCCGACTTTTGGTAGAAACCATGGCCCAAACCAGCGTAAGGGTTTTGCATCTGAGGACACATCATTGGATGATTCCCCATGAAGGACATAGGATGTTGGGCATTCATCGTGTTTGACAGAATTTGGGAAGGATTACCCCATGCCGATCCCGAAGGGAGAGGCATAGAAGTTTGTTCAGAGTTCCATTGACTGTGGAAAGAACTACCACAGAACGACATTCCAGAGGAAGGAACGGATCCTTGTCTTGAGTTCCAAGGTCCTGGTATATGTGCCCCTGGTACAAGAATAGTACCTTGTGTTGGAGTAGATTGTCAAAAAATGGGTGTGCCCCCAGATGGGAAAACAATGGATGCGAAAGTGTTATTACCAAACGTCTCGTTCCAAACAAACGGTAACGAACCTACCGGCAAAGTTTGTGCAGGTGTTCCTTGACTCTCGACTCCAAGTGAACTTGTGTGTGTAGGCTTCCCGGCGGACTGTTGATGCATACCACCAAGCGAAGGGGACGAAGGAGGGATATGACCTCCAACGTAAGGAAAAGCATTGAAAGGGACAGGAATGCCCCCAAGTTGACCCTACAGAGGAGCGTTAGAGCTCCCTGCCCCCAGACCCAAAGTCTGTAAAGTGGAGTAAGTGAGTGCGGGACTGGTACCTGAACTAGGCATACTGTATGAAAATGGAGGGCCTGTCGCACTAGGTGTGTAAGGAGGTGTGTCCGCTGCGATAGATGGGGTCGGTCCATTGTGCGACGTAGTTGCGGTCGAGACCATGGTGGCTCGGACCGTTGACAAAGGCAAGTTAGGAGAAGCTTCTCCTATGGTAGCAACAGTGATGGGAATGGAAGAATTCCCAGTTGAAGTAACAATGTTTGGTTCCATAACTGGGTTAGGCACTGACAGGCGTTCATAAAATTGAATTGGCACAATAATTTCCGGCCAAGTATCAATGGTTGGGGTTTCAACCACGCCAAGATTGGCGGTTGATTCCTTCAGGAGTTGTTCAGGCTCAAAAGCCCCGGTTGCTTCGAAAGACCCTTGATGGTCTAGCTTCCGCCTCAATGGTGGCGGGGGTGGCTCCAGTATAGCCGGCGGCAGGCCCAAAAGCCTTCGTGACCGATGGAGCTCTGAATCCTCCACTGTGTGAGAATATCCACGACATGCTAAGGTATTCTACACGTGAAAAAAATAACACACACTAAAAGAAAGCCCCTAAAAGATAAATCAAGCAAACACTAAACTAGTTGGAAGAACAGTTACAACAACCAACACTAGAGAAACCTATCGGTGCAAGTGAAACTCGAATACAGAAGCACCCTCTGGGTATACTCTGCAAAGCATGGCCCGATGTCTGTCCTAAGTACCGCAGTATACCCCCACAGTCACCCGTGTATGTCCCTAGAAAATATTGGCAACTAGTTTGCTAGCACATGAACAGTCACTAGGCGGGTACAGTCGATAGTCGGGTAGACCACAATGAACAAGGTATCAAGCCCGAAACCTGTCAAGGGTATCGAGAGAAAATGGTCTGGAAGACAACTGAGGACCTCGAACGGATTCGAGACCCACGAAGCCCCGTGGAAAATGCAAATGACGGAATCCCTTAACAAATCCTCGATATGTGTTCTCCACTACGCTCGGTCCATCTTTGGAGGGGTTATCTCCGCTACCTTTCCTTACACGAACTCGTTTTTATCCCCTGTGTTAGAGGGGGGTCCTAAATAACTTTCTGTAACTGGACTTCTACACTCCCTATTGACAGACTCCAATGTTTGGTTTGAGTGGCCTTGGAGAATTTACTCTCCAACCTATTCCAAGGCCCTAGTCCTGAGCTAGTGTATGCACCCTACAAACACAAAGTCTAATTGATTTTAATTAGCATTGATTTTAATGGGATTTTTTAAGTCACAAGGTATGAAAGTGAAACTGATGGTGTGTAAAAACTCAACGCAAAATGAACGAGAAATGCTTGGAAACAAAATTTTTTACAAAAAATGCAAAACCAACAACTTTTCAACAAGAAAGACTTCTTTTCTTTTCAAATTTCCTAAGATTTCATGCACCAAACACCAAGTAATTTCACTCAAATCTGTGAGATACTTATACTCTAAATGCAGTGCAAAAAACTTATGAAAAAAGACTTCTTCCTAGCTACTGATGCAACAACACAATCTTCAAACCAAGAAGAAAATGAAACAAGAGATTTTTTATTTTTTTTTAATTGTAAAATGAAGCAATAAAGGGAAAATGCCGAAAAGCACAAAACCAAGAGAATGAAAATAAAACTCTGGCTTAAAGCGCAGATCGCAAAAGAATCAGAGCAAAGACGTGAAAAACAATCAAGAAAGCATTGATTCTAACACTTGTCTAAAAACCATAATTTTTTTTTTCTTTTTTCTTTTTGTCTTTTCTATCAAAACGTCAACTCATAAAAACACCGGCTAAGGATAAGAGGCCCTAACCTGCTGACTGTGCAGCCCCAGACTCAAAACCCCTGAGAGGAACACTTCTCACCATAGGAAGGGATGACTGCCCTACCCAGGCTGAAAAGAAACCAATCAAGCCTGCGACTGTCACTAAAACAACACGCGTGAAACCACGTGCTGAGCTATAATAGCGCATGGTTACACGCAGGCTAAACTTGAACAGGCCATGAGTCTGTATAAAAGCTAAGACAAAACAACCACAGGCAGCCCAAACCTGAAAAAGGCCTCTGGTACTGACAACCAGGGTCTCTTAAAGGCTTGAATGCTTCTATTTTAACAGAAAAAGAAAATGAATCCAAAAGATAACAAACACAATAAAGCAGACTGCAAACAAGATAGTGAACCAAAAAGACCCAGACAGGATCTAGAAATCCCCCTGAGAAGGTAAACTTCTGACAGGGAAGAGGAGACTACCTCTCAAGCTTTCTGAGTCCTACACGCTACTGAAACCTCTGCAGCAAGTGTTCAAACGCGGGCTATAGAAGGTTAGGGTGCGGGTTACATGCGGGCAGGGCTTCTGCAGGCCGCGTGTACCTCTGTGTGTCCCAATAATAAATGTCAAGCAACAGTCAAGGAAAAAACTGGTATTGATAACCAGGTTCCCTGCTAGCTTTGACCTAACAGAAAACAAAACAGACAAAGAAACAAAAAATATAATTCTTTGAACTACCCAAAAACCTCAATGAAATCCGAAAACCCTAAGAGTGATATCCCCAGTGGAGTCGCCAATTCTGTTGTTGGTAAATTATACCCTACAGACTAACAAGCTAGGGCTTAAACCTGCATGCAGACCATGACCCTTAAGAAATTACTTTTAACCTTCTACCCCAAACCTAAAACCCTTTTTCACATGCAAACATGGAAAGAACCAACTAACCTTTTTATCGACGGTTGGTGTAGATCCTCCGTTGCGCTTTATCTCCTTGCTTCTATTCCTCCTTCCAAAGACGATCCTGCAATCAAGACAAAAATACTACGCATGCATGCTATTGTTCTACTAGAGGATTAGAGATTAAGCATAAATCAAATAAAACATATAAGACTCATGCATTGGGACGGGGAAAGTACTCTTTATTAATATCAAGATGAATCAACTTACAATGATAATAGAGATCGGCCACTGTTCCTTGATCATGATCATGGGATCCTCCTCTTCTTTGTCCTCCAACTGCTTTGCTTGAATTCTCCTAAAGCTTGAGGAAAGGCTAAAGGGTTGGGACAAAACGGATTCGGCAATTGGGCAGGGTTTCTTTGCTATGATTTTCCTCTTCCAAATAGTACCCCTACCCATTCTTTTATAGGCTAGAAGGAGCTAGGGTTTTGGGCGAACTCTCGGCCATGCATGGCTGGGAGTTCCAGTTAACTGACCCAAAGCTTTTCGTTTCGTCGACAACTTTCCTAATTTTTTTCTTTGTTAGGTAAACGCGGGCTGTAATGGTCCAGCCAGCGTTCCAACGCGTGCAGTATAAGGTCTGCTAGCGTTCTGACACGCCTAATAATGGGTTAAGGCGCGTGTTACTTGTTTTAAGAGGTTTTTTAAGAGTTTGTTCAGCATGGCTTTGGCAATGAAGGGAAATGAGTTGGCCTGATGCCAGGTAAGCATGGATGGTTCAATTTAGGGTTATAACAACTAACTACACAAAGGAGTGGCTAACGTAATAACATCATGATTTTTCATAAAAGAAGAATCGTGACTTTTGAGGGAAAGGAACAACAATAAGGAAACATCATAGAAGGAACAACAATTGTTTCTTTTGAATGAACAATGCTATCGAAAAAACAAACAACAATCACGACAAAAGGAACAACAGTTGTAACAAAGGGAACAACATTCATTACTTTCAAATGGACAACATTAATCGTGAAGGGAACAACAATCGCATGAAGGGAATGGCAGTTGTTCCGTTCAAATGAATGACACTACCCACGAAGGGAACAATCACACAAAGGTAACGACAGTTGTTCCATTCAAATGAATGAAAACTACACACAAAGGGAACAACAATAGCATGAGGGGAAAAATAGTTGTTCCATTCAAATGAACGACAACGATGATTTTCCAATTTTTAACCATCCCATTTAAATAATTGGATACCACCCGTAGACATTTTTAGGGAATCTAGAATTGATTAGTCATCAACTAAATTGATTCAATTTTTTTATGGGTAGGTTTATTCAATGATCGAAGTATTGGATGGTTTGTTAGTTTCATGCATTCATTTTTTATTTACTACAGTCGCTCAATTTTTGTTGCGGAACATGACATATTCATCTTTTGTGTAAACATGGTTTATATTTTATGGGATCTTCAAAAATGAGATGGAGTAAATTGAAATTTTGGATAAGGAACAGAAAAGAGGTGATACCCAGTACAAAAAAGAGTGCTAATGATATTTATTACAATCATCTCTTCTAGTTCTTATTCTCCCAAGTGACTTTCCTAGAAAGTAAAAAAACTAAAAACTCAATTAAATATGTAAAGAAAGCTATACACAATATGTACAGTGTTGATAAAACAATCAATTTTATGAAGTTGAAGCTACTAGATTACCTTCCCATCCAACTAAAATCTGAACAGTAGGGTCCTTACTTACTTCTTCGCAAAAGGATTCTTTTAAAAGAAACTGATGGTAGCATCGTAGCTGATGTCCATTTACCAGAAAAGGAGAACCAAACCCGTCGATGGTAACTAAAGTGACAATGCCATTATCATGAACTTCAATGATTTCATACGGTCCCAACCACCTTGTCTGTAATTTTCCAGGAAAATCCTGAAATCTAGAATCATAGAGAAACACCCAATCACCTTTCTCGAAGGCTTTCTTCTTGATATGTTTATAATGCCAGCCAACTCTTTGTTGCTGAATAATAGTTGTGCAATGAAGGGAGAACAAGAGTTCTTCATATAACTCATTGAGTTGTTGTAGGCGTTGGGTGTGTGCCTCTGTAAGATCCATTCCAATCTCTTGAGCCATTCTTAGAGTCTTGATCTCAAATTCAATTGGAAATATAGGTTCTTTTCCAAAGACTAGATGATAAAGAGAGTATCCAGTAGTGTTACGCCATGCTGTGCGATAAGACCATAAGGCATTTGCAATCTCGGCTGCCCAATTTTGATGGTTGGTTGAGACTTTGTTTTTCAAGATTGCCTCCAGGACTTTATTGGTACTTCCCACTTGTTCGTTTTCCTATGGGTGATATGGGGAGGTAACTCTTTGTTTAATGTGATAATTGCACAAGGTGGCCATAATTTTATGTGTTGTAAATTGTGACCCACCGTTAGTGATTACTTCCCTGGGTAATCCATAGAGTAAGAATAATTCGAAGAGAAACTTGATGATTGCTTCCTCTGTTGCGTTTGGAAAGGCTACTGCCTCTACCCAATTGGTCATATAATATGTTGAAACTAGTATATAAGCCTTCTAATTTGATTTTGGGTTGAAGGGGCCAACAAAATATAGTGCCCATCTCTCGAAAGGTTTTTCAACTACTTGTGCTTGTAGGGGCATTTCATCAGCTTGGCCTGGTCGACCCATCCTTTGACAGCTATCACAGGCATGGACATACTTATTCACGTCTTTAAATACTGAGGGCCAATAGTAGCCCATCTGTAAAACCTTATGCCTATTTCTATGGTCTGCAAAGTGTCTTCCACGGGGCTCATCATGGCATGCCTTCAAGATGTCTTAAATTTTGTCATCTCTTACACACCGTTGGATCTGAAGATTAGACCCTACGTGGAAACGATATCCACCAATCTTGGTCAACCATGCACTACGTTGAATGATTAGTTTCCTTTCTCTTGATGACAACTGTGCTTGTAGTTTCCCAGCTCCCAAATAATTCTCCACATCAGTGTACCACGATGTCTTAATAGTGACAACAAACAGGTGTTCGTCTGGAAATTGGTCTTCAATTGTTAAATAGTTTTCTTTTTTGGGTATGCGAGACAAGTAATATGAAACGAGATTCTCTCTTCCAAGACGATCCTTGATGGTGACGTTGAATCCCTACAATAATAATAAACACTGAGTAACCCATCCATTAGTAATTGTCTTGTTAGCTAAATATTTAATAGCAGAATGATCAGTATACAAAATAATTGGATAGCTTGTTATATAGTGGTGAAATTTATTAATAGTATGTATAACGACTAAAAATTCTTTTTCTGTTACTATTTAACTTAATTCAGCAGGATTAAGATTTTTTCTAATAAAATAAATAGCATAAGGTTTCTTGTCTTCTTCCTCTCCAAGGATAGTGACTATGTCGATATTCGATGCATCTGAAGAGATATGAAATGGTAATTTCCAGTTTCGTCCTCTCAGCACCGATGTTGTTGAGACCAACCTTTTGAGTTGTGCAAATGGAACATCACACTTATCAGACCACTGAAATTCCACATTACCAGTTAAAGCATTTAAAGGTGCATCTGTTCTTGAAACATTTTCTATGAATCTACGATAATAGACTACACAGCTAAGGAAACTACGTACCTTAGTTTGTGTATGAGGTGTAGGGAGATTAAGGATTACCTCTATTTTTGTTGGATCTACCTTAATTTCATCTGCAGAAACATAGTGTCCTAGTACCACACCTTCGGTCATCATCATATGACATTTCTCATGACTTAAACATAGCCTGGTAGCAATGCATCGTTTCAGTACCTTCTCCATATTTCTTAGATCTTGATCAAAATCAGTGCCATAAGGGGTGAAATCATCCATGTAAACTTCAAGTCCTTCATTAATCAAATCAGAAAATATGCTCAAAATGGCTCTCTGGAATGTGGCTAGAGCATTACATAATCCAAGGGGAAATACTCTATATGTGAAGGTACCCAAAGGACATGTAAATGTAGTTTTATCCTGGTCTTTCAGAGCAATCTGGATCTAATTATAACCGTTAAATCCATCTAAGAAGGAAGAAAGTTGCTTCCCTGCTAAAGTATCAAGGACTTGATCAATAAAAGGTAGGGGAAAGTGGTCCTTATGGGTAGCTTTATTGAGTTCTTTGTAGTCTACATAGATCCTCCATTTACCATTCTTCTTGGGGACGATTACTAGTGGAGAGACCCACCGACTGTCTAAAATAAGATATATGAAATATGCATCCATTAGTTTCTGTAACTCTTCTTTAACAACGTCCCTGAGATGAGAGTTGAATCATCATTGGGGTTGTCGGATGGGTCGGGCATCTTTCTCAATATAGATATGATGTGTACAGAGTTGGGGATCAATGCCCTTCATGTCAGGATACTCCCTATCAAAAGTTTGCTGATATTTAGAAAGGATATGAATAAATTTTTGTTGTTGTTGCTCATTCAAATTAGCATTAATATTCAGAAACCTCCCTGGTGCAATTTCAATTGATATGTTTTTATGGACAACAATAGTGGGAATTTTTTTCGCCATCAATTCTTCCAAAGGATCTCCCTGTGCTTCATTATCTAAAACAACTTTTAGCATTTGACATGTTGGGTTTCCTATAATTTCTTGGATGCTAATGAATTTATTGATCACATCATCCTCGAGTTGTTTTTTGAGTCTGAGAGCTTCTTCCAGTGTGGGAGGAGATCGTAGATTCTTTTCTGGATATCTAGGTGGTGGAAAATGCTAATGTATGATAGGCAGACTCGGTTTAGTTGGAGGATACAGGATGAGGTTCTTTGTAGCACTTCCTATAGAAATTGTCATGTTTCCTATGCAACATCCTATGTATGCATCTGCTATTGCAAGCCATGGTATTCCCAATCTCAATGGGTGTCCATCGAGTCTACTTTTTGGGTTGATAACTAGGAAATAAACTGGGTATTCCCAAGAGTCGACTAAAATTTCTATATCTTGTAATGTGCCTACTAGTTTAACCACTTATCTATTAGCCAACTCTAACATAATCGAAGTAGGTTTGAAGGAGGTGATACCTTGTATGTTATAGGTCTCAATGGTCAGAATATTGATTGCTTCCCCCAAATCCACTAGTGTATTTGGAAAAAAATAGCCCTGTATATGAACTGTTACCACAGGATTCCCTGGGTCTTTATATTTGACCGGCTACTACTTTCCTAGAATAAGATCAGACAAAGCTCCTTCCATGTGAAAAATTGATGGATTGTTATCTTTTCTGACAGGCTTCTTCCCACATAATTCTTTCATTTTTGCATAGATAGGAATATCTTGCAGAGCCTATAGGAGTGGTATTTTAACATATAAATTTTTAAGTTCCCCGACGATATCAAATTTAGGGTATACAACTAGTTTTGATATCATTAATCTCTCGGGAAATGGGGGAGGAGGAATTTCACCAGGATTTTGTTGCTTGACTGTGTTTTGCCCCTATTATGTCTCTTCTGTTATAACCACAGTCGAGGGTTTTATTGTTGGTTGTATATTATTCTCATTCTCTTGCTCTTGATGAATGCTACTTTCTTCAGGAGAAATTATGTACCCTGAACTCAAACAGAGTTCGTTGCACCCTACAGAGTTTATTTCCCCCTCCAAATTCTCAATAATTTGCACGAGCTGGACTGGTCTATTATTAGGATTTGGGTTGGGTTGAACTGGTAATTGAGGGAACATTTGAGGTTAAGGTGTCTGGGGTAATTGAAGTGGAGCTTGTAAAGTGGGTTCATCTTGAGGAGCCATCCCCATCGGTTGATTGGTCATTCCCATGGGGTGCTGCCAATTTTGATTCCAATTGGAGGCTTGGGAAGCTTTGTTAGTCCACTATGAAGGATAGGGGTTATTATTTGAATTCTACGAAGATGGGGTAGGGTATTACGATTTGGGCCAGGTGGGATTTGTAGCTAGTTGATTTGGCCAGGTGGGATTTGCAACTGGTGATTTGGCTAGGGTGCAGTAGGATATTGTTGGGAATGCCATGTGGGGTTAGAAAATGGTTGGCCCTACCATGTGTTTCCAGAATTATGTTGTTGACTATACTTTCTAGAAAATAAAGAGGAAGGGTCTTGTAGTGTACCTGGGGGACAAGCCTTCCATTGGCAACGTTGAGCCATAATATATATTGGTTATTTTTCCTCTTCTACTTCTTTAAAGATAGGTTTTAGTATTGTGATTGATGGACATTGCTCTGTCGCATGGTCTTTGGCACATATGGCACAAACCCGAACCACATCCAAAGGACATTCCCTCAGACCATGTTTCCTTTTTCATCGGTGGAAAAATATGGCCAATGATTGTTCTTCTTCTTCTTGTTTATGTTTAGCCTGCAAAACATCCAATTGTGTAGTTAGAGTACTCAAAATGTCAGTTTTAAAAGTTTCTAAAATATTACCAACTTCTTCTCGGGTGACACCCCCGCTACTAATGTTGCTATTTATGGTGAGGGAAGCCCACATTCTCGATCTAGTTTGTGTACTTCCACATGAACACCTGATGCATAATTGGATAATGTTATCATAAGTTCCTTGATAAATGTCTCCTTTTCCCATTAAATTCAATGTTTCCACCCACTCATCCTTCATACCTTTTATTAGAGTGGCTTTAAGTACCTCACCTGGTAGTGTACCGTAAGGTGATGTTTGAAAGTTGTATTGAAACCTTTCAACATATTCTTCTAGTGTCTCATTTTATTTTGTATTCATTTGAAAGATTTCATCTTTTAGATCCTTGGTTCTACAATAATCTTGATATTTTGTAAGGAAGGCTTGTTTCATTTCATCCCATGAATTTATAGTTCCTCCTCCTAATCCCATAAACCATCATAAAGATGTTCCTTTCAAAGTGGAAATGAATAGCTTCAGTTCCTGGGGTTCAGAAGTGTATTCATAACCTATACACGGGACATCAAATTCGAATAAGAACGCATTAGAGTCCTCTGAGATCAATCCATGAAAGGTTGTAAGGTTATGTAATGAAATGGATTTCATTGGGGAATTAGCAACCATAACTTCTATAGGATATTCCAAAGTGGAAGTCAAGGGTCTCGGTGGATTTTGATGTGCCATTTGGTTGAAGATATTCCAATAAACTTCAGGTATTTCTCGCTCCATGTGTTCTATTTGGGTTGGTTGATTACTTGGTCCTCTAGGGGATTTTATCGCGCTACCTCTATTTGGAATTCCAGGTGTACCTTATCCTATCAGAATCACAGGAGATCCATATTTAGGTGGTGGTGATGGGTTTGGTTCAACAACCCCACTAGTCTCTCTTTCTCCTTCTTCCAAATTACAAGAATTTCCCTTGTCTACAGGGCTGAGAGGTGGAGTATATGTATTTTGGAAACTTTGTTCAGTCCCTTCAGTTCTGCTATGAACCTCAACATGAGTTGCAGTTGGTGAATTTGTTTCTTGAGGGATTCGGTTAAAACCTTTTAAAGGTCCAACTGAGGCTTGAGATTCAACTTTTCGGATGATTTTGTCTATGAAAATGCTTCTTCTAGGGGGAACCGGGCCATGGCATTTTGTAGTTTTTGATGGGGTTTTTTTTTTTCAAGTTCTTTCTTCTTAGTCATACACACTCACACAAAATTATAAGTACCTATATAACCTATATGCATCGACTGAAGGTAGTTTTTGGCACAAGAATTTTACTTATTTCCTACATAGGTTCTTACCTTCCATTTTCAACACCTCATCCTCCAGAGATGTAGCCTATGCTATCTTTGACATTCTCCCCAGCAACGACGCCAAAATGTTGGGCTCTAAGGATGTCCTAAAAAAAACCTTAGTCTAACATTAATTTATCAACCAAGGATTCATCTTCTCTTTCAAGAATATCAGCAAAATCTATGAAGATAGTTGTAGAAGTTAGAATCGTGTAGTTAAAACAAATCTGAGTTTATCAATTATCAAGTTCCCCACACATTCAAAAAATTTGAAATTGAGAACTTACTTAATAGAATTGTAATCTGATCACTAACATACTGTGAATTAAAACATCAAATAATTTGTTGAATTCATCTAAATGAGAATCAATAATTTAATCTATGAAAAAATCTAATGAATCTATCACTAATTATTTAACCTAATGGAAAAGAACAACAAATTACTGTAAAATTAAGAAGGAACAACAAATGCTAATTTAAGAGAAAGGAACAACAAATAAAAACTTAATAAAAGGAACAACATATGTGAAAATGAGAGGAACTCTCAAGCAATAAACTACAACAATGGGAAATGGAACAACAATAAATAACCTTCAAATGAAACATATATCCTCTATAATTAAATAACATAATCAATTTATAAAAACATCAACACACTTGCGCATTTATCTTAACTGTTGCAAAGGAATTTAAATCACAGACTTGAAATACAATTGATACGATTACAGATTGAGACAGTAACTCCTTTCGACTGGGCCCACGGTCTTTAGAAGGTACTGCTACTAAAAACTCCAGTATGTAAAGATGATTAAAACGCTCAAGGATTTCATTAATCCCATAGATGGAAAATCATTTACAATGCACTGCTTATACAGAGTAATTCAGAGATCTGAATATTTGATTGATTTTCTTCGATGTGTCTCTATGGTTCATTACCCTTTATATATTACAATGACATGGGTAAATTAAGCTATCCTGAGGATCGAGATATCCCTAGGATTGATTTTTCTATATATAAAGATTAAAAAATAGAGAATTAATCTTCTTCCAAATTGCTTTGCGCCTGATTTATTCGATCTCCAATAGTCTATGCATCTTCATAATCTTCTTAAATATCTTGAGTTTAACAATAATTGTCCATTTTTGCAATAAAATCAAACAATTCAAATCAAAATTAAAAAATGATCTAATATCACTCAATAACATTTCTAGAATACTTTTTAATCATTTTCTTTCCTAATTATGTCTAATTAATAGAAAAGTCAATCAAGAATATATCATAAACCATGGTAATAAGGAGGATATTTGTATCTTTTTCTCAACTCAACACATGGCATGACAATGGGATGCAATGGCAATATGATGCAATGGCATGGCATGAGAAGGCATGGAAATGACATCGAAATGGCAAGGCATGGAATTGCATGGAAATGGAATGGCATGGCATGTCTTGGAAAGGCATGGAAACGGTGTTGGTGAAATTATTTGCATAACATATTACCAAACATAAATTATTGACTGAGATTCATAATCATTAGAGTTGATGCACTATATGTGCCGATAACAGATAGGTTCCTATGTCTTTTTAGTATAGCTTAGATAAGAAAACCATCAATAAAATAATACTATATTTTCACACTTTTCAAAGATAACACTCTTCACACAATTCATAAATTGGAAAGAAAAACTTATAAACAATCATATGATCTAAAGTTCTTTCTTAGGTGATGGACCTTCTCATTGATGGATCATGAAAGGAAAATATGAACTTTGATTCTATATCCTAGAGAAACTAAACTAACAGTAATTAACACTCTGTTTTAGGATATCTAAATACTTCACACAACTTCAAACTTAAAAGAGAAAACTGATAACAAAACTTCTCAAGAAAACAATGAATCAAAAGGTTCTTCCTTAGGTAACAAGTATGTTCATTAGGGGCTCATGAAACGAAGAGATGAACTCAAATCTTGTTCCCTGTAGAAATTGAAAACAGTAATCAACAATTCACTCTTAGACAAAAAACAATCATAACTCTATTCACTCCAATCAAAGTTGTGTAGTACATAAAATAGTTAATATAATTGAGAGGCTTCATTATATGGTGCATGAAAGAGAGATATGAAGTCTGATCTCATTTCATGTAACAACTCACTTCAAACTTGCAAGAAATTCTTGTCTAATCCTGCACATTCTTCAAAATCAATTGATGCATCACAAACAAAAATTTAATACAATCTTACAATCTTGGAATTCTGGAAAATTACTTCATTTCTACACAGGAAACATAAGTCTTAATGAAATGTTCCATTTGATGGCTTATGTAATGTAAATGATGGAATCCCAACTATTCTTGTACTCCCACACTTTGCAATCAATTCTAATAGTGAAATAAAAAATGAAATCAAAACAACAAGTACAAAAAAATAGAAATCTATACTAATAATTTACAATGAGCTTACCAAGATGGATCGGTGGCCCTTGTCGATGCCAACATGGAAGATTTTATATCAGAATATTCTTAATGCTAAGAGACACACAAGATCATTGAATTCAAACTTTCATTGATCTTCAGCAAATGAATTTACAAAAAGAGTTGGTTCAGAAATCCAATTTGTAGCATACTAATTTCTCTCTTTTGGCTTAGAGCCATCACTCAAATTATATCATTTCTACATTACAAATTTGGATCTAGAAAATCCAATCCAAATAAAAACAATTTTTCATCAATGGAGGTTGAGTACAACCATTTACCTAATCAAGGAAATTCATTTCCCACGAATTTGGGCATGATCTTAGAATTTTTGGAAAATTGGCAAATATTTAGGATGGATCATTCCCCCTAATTTGGACGTCCACACATATGATATCTGGAGATTTTGGCTCATGATTCCACATGAAAACACAGTTCTGGACAAAACCCCTGTCCCCAAAATTTTCTATTTAGTGTTATATTCCCGGAAAGAGAGATGAAATTCTAGTACCAGAATCATGTAGATAGGGTTTTAGTACCAGATTAGCATAGTTGTAGCCATGAGTACTAGATTAGCATAGGTGTTGGTACTAGTATAGTGAAGACCTACTCCTTTGGTACCGGATGAGTACAAAGGTGACCATCAGTACCAAATGAATGCTTCTTAAGAGTCAAACGATTAAGATCATGGAAAATCAAATATTTAACTGAATAAATTCAAGAAAAACTAAAACAATCATGCTTTAATCATAAGTTACCTCTTATGAACATGAACAAGGTCATCAAGTGTATTTATGGAGGAAAAATTCAATTATATACACATAGAATAGGTATAATAGGCTCAGATAGAGGTCAATATAGGGCATTAGTGTTGGACACACCTACCACACTTAGAGTGAGGGGGGGGGGGTTGAATGAGTGTGGGGATGTTTTTCCGAAAGCTTCCTTCTTACACAAAACTCAATAGTTATCATTCAAAATTTACTCATTAACTATTACTGTAATTTATAACTAGTTAGATGTGAACATATATCAGAAACATAAATTAACATTATATCATCAACAAGTCATCACCACAAGGAACACAAAGAACACAAGATGTATGTACAATTTTGTTTTTATTACGGACTACAATCCTTGGGGTTTTTCAGCAACAAATGAATAGAGTACAACTCTACAAGAGAACCATATCTATAATGCAAGACTCATCTTACATCCTCAGGACCAACTGAGATGAGGCAATAATCCTCAACATATATCAATTTGCAACAAGTATGCGACATGTCGGTAGTGCAGCATGTGTATGTACGCTCCCTACCAGTAGTACAACCCGTGTGTATATGGGCCCCAACAGTGCTACAACCTACATATACCTTCTGATATATTATAATTTATCCTTTTCATCACATATTCATATCCTCTACAACCTACAATCATATTCTCTTATGTCTCTCATTGTCCAATCTGACCCACAACCAGTCACATCACATCCAATCTATCCAATAGCTTACTCACTATTGAATCACATGAGTACTGCTCACTCCATCAACCAGCATAAATCAAATCATAGCAGACATACCAAGAATTTCCTAAGAATTCACAACACAACAAACAATAGTATCCATCAAGACAATAATGTAACCATACCAGTGTCTCAGTGACAGATCTGAGCCCATAGAATGCAGATGTGGAACCTGCTTCAGTATTCAACAACTTGTCATCAACTTAACCACAAATATCCATGATTTTATCTACTGTATGCTCCCTGTACATAGTCATCCCGCATACTGTACACACCCTATACACAGACAACTCTTGTATACACACCCTATACATAGACAACTCGCGTATACACACCCTATACATAGACAACCTACGTACACCTCAGAAAATGGGGTTTTGTTGTAATTCTGAGAATTTCGTCGTCATAATATCAGACTTGCCAAAAGTTCAATGCATCCATGAGATTCTCCGAATGTCCTCTCTCTCAGAATAGATCTTCAATCATGCTCAAGAGATCCACACCAAAGATGCTCTCACAAGAATCTCTCATAAGAAGCTCTCCATCAATACTCAAAAGGATATTCTCACAAGAATCTCTCCATTTATCAACACAAGGGATGTTTTACAAGAGACCATTGATATCTTATTTATACTTTCATCCTCTAGCTCACTTAACCCATTTCTAGGTCACTTAACCTATTTTCCTTATTTTAGGATTAACCAGTTTCCATAAATAGAAAGTTCTCCAATACTTTATCATTTAAATATTTCTTCTTCATTTTGTCATCTCACTTAATCATTTAAATAATCTTCTTGACTTAGTCACTTTACTTTATCATTTAAATAATGATTTCTTCTTTTAGGTCACTTTGACTTCTTTGACCTTGTGGGCTTCAAACCTTCATATGGGGGTCCTTCAACTTCGTAAGGCCATAACTCTCAAACTGTGAGGAGTTATGTGACATTCCACATACCACCAGAAATGGCATGATAAACACTATCCATCTGGGATAGTTTCAACAAGAACTTCATTGATCTTCATCTCATTATTCCACATACAAGCATGGGTCCTCCAACCATTCTTCTAGGATAACTCAATCTGCAAAGCGTCTTCCCGTGAGGGATTTCACCATAAGCAGACTACTTTGGAGTTCATCCATTTGTGCACCTTATCAATCATGATAAGACAATAATGATTCATCTATACAGTTTTCCAACAATGCATAATATACCAATGAAACCACATTGATCCATCTTCATCATGTATTAATGACAACTCATTGATCCATCTTCATCATATTAATGACAACTCATTGATCCATCTTAATCTATGCTTTCTTATCAAGGACAATACATATTATATTACATCAATCATCAATCAATCAATCAATCACTTGACATCAATCAATCAATCACTTGACATCACTCAATCAATCACTTTACATCAATCAATCAACCTTTGGCATCAATGACAACATGATCGACCAATCTCCTCCTTTGGCATTGATAGAAATACCAACATTGATGTCAACACGAATTACCAACTATTGATGTCAACATGTAGATAAGGCATGCTCTACATCAATAGTCAATGTGACTATCTCTCCCCATCAATAAACATCAATCGCATCAATGTGATTATCTCCCCCCCTTTGACATCAATGGCAAAGGGCCATTCTCCTCTTGGGGTTTCTCCCCCTATCTGAGTGCCTTTGATCTTCCTCTCAATAATCTCTCCGCTTTTGAACAAGGGATATCACTCTGATGTAATGTTGAAGATACATCAAACATCCTCCCCCTGTGACCATTGCTCCCACTGGAATTATGCTTCTGTGCTCTTTCTTCAAGTATAGGGCACTTTTCTAGGTATGCATCTGATAAATATATCCTCCTAGAATTATGGGAAGAAGAATGACCCCCCCTATGCATATGTCTCCCCTATCTTCTCTACAAGATGAACAATGTGCCACCATATAAAGATCCTTGGATCTGTTCATGCATCAAATGCATGCCATACCAAGCATCATGAAGCAAAATATATGTCAACAATGAAATAGAGAATCATGAGAAAAATATCAACCAAGTACATCATGTACCAAAATGTGTTCTCATCATGCAAAACACCTATGCACATCAACCATGTACATCAACATCATGCAATGTACCAAAATATATCATCCATGGAATGTATCAATCATATGCCTCTATCAATATGGAAACATGTGCATCTACCAATATGCCAACCATGTGAATCCACCAATATGCCAACCATGTGCATCTACCAATATTCCAACCATGTGCATCTACCAATATGCCAACCATGTGCATCAACCAACATGCCAAAAAATGTATCATATCACTCATGATATGTCTTCATCATGTATCTCAAACAAATGCCAATTTTTGTGCTAATCAAGTACTACCAATGGTGTAGTATCATCAAGCATATTCCAACTATGAGTGTACCAAACATGTATCAATTAATGGTTGTGGAGCCTGATCATCTTCCTGATTCAGAGGTATTTTGTTTTCAGCCATGTTTATACCCCATGAAGTCTTTACACACTAGAATAATGTACACTCTTCCATGTGGGGGAGTGTAGAGGGGGGTTACCCCCTCTACGGGGTCCGAGGGAAAGTGGCCCCCTGAAGGAAAAATTGCCTTGTAAAAGTATATTGTAATTTCATTGTAAATCTGAACCATTCATTATAAGTTCACAGATCTAACGGTAGAAATTATGTTAGGTTTTTTTTCCCTAGAAGGAAACACTCTGTTATGAGGGAAAGATATTGTGGTTATGCATTATGGTGAATATTTTATTCTGAGATAGGAGACTATGAGAGAAAGAAGAGGAAGTTACAACAGGTTTGTTGTAGGTTGTATCCCTTAATTTGTTGGATAAAAGTAAAGGAAGGTCATGGAAATTTATCTGGTGGATGTAGGCCACACTCAGTGAACCACATATATCTGTGAACCACAACTGGTATCAGAGTGAAAGGTAACTCGCAGGAAAGGAGGGTTCCTGGTTCGAGTGGGAGAAATGTTGGAAGATGGAAAGTTTAGGGTTAAGAAATTTGATGGCCAAAACTACCAGTTATGGAAGATACAGATGGAATATTATTTATATCAGAAGGATATATTCCTACCATTGGGTAGAGTAGCAAAGAAGCTGACGGCCATGAAGGACGAAGAATGGGAGATTCTTGATAGAAAGGCTCTAGGAATGATACAACTGAGCCTGGTAGCATTGGTGGATTTCAATATTTTGAAAGAAAAGACAATGAAGGCTTTGATGGATGCATTGGAAAAATTGTATGAAAAACCCTCGACGTCCAATAAGGTATTTCTAATGAAGAGATTATTTAATATGAAGATGTCAGAAGGTGAGTCTATTGCAGATCATTTAAATGATTTTAATACGGTTACTAATCAACTAAGTTATGTAAAAGTGGACTTTGATCAATAGGTCAAGGCTCTACTAATATTTTGCTCATTGCCAGAAAGCTGGAACAACTTGGTCATGGCTATAAGTAATTATGTCTCTGGTTCAAATACTTTAAAATTTGATGATGTTGTTGGTGTTATCCTTAGTGAGAAAATGTGATGGAAAAGAACAGGTGAGACATCAAGTAATGCGTTGAACGTGGAGAAAAGGGGAATACAAAAGGATAGAGGAAAGGGCCCAAGGAACCGTTGGAATTCTAGGAAGGGAATATCCAAATCAAGACTTGGAAAGATAGAGTGTTGGAATTGTGGGAAGAAAGGACATCTGAAGAAAGATTGCAGAGCTCCAAAGAAGCAAAGAGACAGAAATCAGGAGAGAAATCAGGAAGCAAATGTAACAGGTGATGTGTTACAAGATGCTTTGATTCTTTCTGTAGATAATATTTTTGAGTCTTGGGTAGTAGATTCAGGGGCTTCATTTCATGCCACACCCATAGGAAACATTTTCTAGATTATTTTCAAGGTAATTTTGGACAGGTTCATTTGGGTGATGATGCACCATGCAAAATTGTTGGAATGGGAAAGGTAAAAATAAAACAATGCAATGGAAACCAATGGTTGTTGAAAGAGGTAAGACATGTTCCATATTTAAGGAAAAATATTATTTCAATAGGGCAGTCGGCAAGTGAAGGCTTTATATCCATATTTACAGATAAGACATGGAAGGTCATCAAAGGATCATTGGTGATAGAAAAAGGAGAGAAGGTAGGTACATTGTATTTATGTACTGGTAATACTCACTCTTCTATCTCTTTAGCTTCTATAGAAGTGGATAGAACACTTTGGAATCATACGCTAGGACACATGAGCGAGAATGGAATGCATATACTTCACAAAAGAAATCTATTGCCAGATCTTAAACAAATTGATTTGGACTTCTGTGAACATTGTGTTTATGGAAAACATAAGAGAGTCAGATTTCTCAGAGTCGAAAAAGAAAAGAAGAATGAAAGGTTAGAGATTGTGCATACAGATGTATGGGGACCAACTTAGGTATCATCTCTTGTTGGCTCTCATTATTATGTTTCTTTTATTGATGATGCAACTAGAAAAACCTGGGTTTATTGCATTCGACAAAAAATTGATGTTTTTGATACTTTTAAGAAATGGAAAGCTTTGGTTCAAAATGAGACAAGAAAATTTGTGAAGTGTCTTAGATCAGATTATGGAGGTGAATATTGCAGAAAGGAGTTTGATTATTATTTTTCATACCATGTGATTCGTAGAGAGAAGAGAGTTCCAAGAACACCACAAGAAAATGGTGTGTCAGAAAGGATGAACAAGACAATCATGGAGCGTGCAAGGAGTATGATATTGCATGCTGGTTTTCCCTTACAGTTCTGGGCAGATGTTGTAGATATTGTTATTTACTTAATAAACAAAGGACCTTCAAGATCTTTGGATGGTAGAATTATAGAGGAGGAATGGACAAGAAAAAAGTTAAACTATTCTTTTTTGAAAACTTTCGGTTGTGAAGCATTTGTCCATATTGATAAATAAAATAGAACAAAGCTTGAGGCAAAATCCAAGAAGTGTACCTTTATTGGATATGGTGCTAATGATTTTGTTTATCGCTTATGGGATTATGAAAATAACAAAATCATTAGGAGTAGAGATGTCATATTCAATGAGAAGGTCATGTACAGAGATCAGTTGCAGGGAAAGAAACAGGAAAAAGAAAAACAAGAATACATAGTGCTTGATGAGATCACTGAAAAAGAAATTCCAAATGAACTAGGAAATCAAAATGTACAACAACAGGATCAGCAGGTACCTCAAACATCTGCAAGTGTTGTTAGAAAATCTACCAGGTTAAGTATACCCCCTAAACGATACTCTCCTTCATTGTATTATTTATTGTTGACGGATTTTGGTGAACCAGAATGTTATGAAGAGGCAATGTAGGTAGACACCAAAAAGAAGTGGTAGAAAGGCATGAAAGAGGAAATGGATTCCTTGGTAAATAACCATACTTGGGACTTGGTTCAGTTTCCTACAGGAAAGAGAGCATTGCGAAATAAATGGGTTTACAAGTTGAAGGAAGAAGATGGAGGAATAAAGCAGTACAAGGCTAGACTTGTTATAAAGGGGTTTGCACAAAAGAAATGTATAGATTTTGATGAAACATTTTCTCCTGTTGTTAAAATGACTTCAATTAGGACTATTTTAAGTCTTCTGGAAGTAGAAGATTTTTATCTTGAACAATTAGATGTTAAAACAAATTTTCTCCATGGGGATTTGGAGGAAGAGATTTATATGTAGCAGCCATAGGGGTATGAGGTCAAAGGGAAGGAGAATTTGGTATGCATGTTGAAGAAGAGCTTGTATGGCCTAAAGCAAGCTCCAAGGTAGTGGTATCTGAAGTTTGACAGGTTTATGACAGAACATGGTTATAGTAGATGTCATTCTCATCACTGTGTTTATTTCAAAAAGCTAGAAAATGGAAGCTATATTATTTTTCTATTGTATGTAGATGACATGCTTGGTCCAGGGTCTAATATGCAGGATATAAATGTGCTCACGAAGAAATTAGCTAATTCATTTGTGATGAAGGATTTGGGTGCTACAAAGAAAATCCTTAGTATGAGAATACCAAGAGATAGGAAAAATTGTAAATTGACATTGTCTCATTGTGAGTACATTGAGAAGGTGTTGGAGAGGTTTAGAATGCATAATGCAAAACCATTTAGTACACCTTTAGACATCCATTTCAAATTAACTAAGGAAATGTGTCCCAAGACATAGGAGGAGATAGAATACATGTCCAAGGTCCCTTATTCATCAACAGTTGGCATCTTGATGTATGCAATGGTTTGCACAAGACCATATATTGCACATGCAGTGGGAGTTATGAGAAGGTATATGGAAAATCCAGGTAAAGACCATTGGGAGGTAGTAAAGTGGATTCTTAGGTATTTGAGAGGTACCTCTACTCATTCATTATGTTTTGGAGGTTCAAACACTTTTCTACAGGGATATGTTGATTCAGATATGGCAGGTGATAAAGACAGCAGGAGGAGCACCATAGGGTATGTTTTTACTATAGGTGGAACAACAGTAAGTTGGATTTCGAAACTGCAAAAGGTTATTGAACTTTCAACAATAGAGGTAGAGTATTTTTCTTATACAGAGTCTAGTAAAGATATGATTTGGTTACAGAGATTTATAGATAAATTGGGAAAGAAGAAGGACAATAGCAGGTTGTACTGTGACAGTGAGAGTGCCATTCATATTGCAATGAACTCAACCTTCCATTTGAATACTAAGAATATATAGTTGAGGTATCACTTCATACGATCCACATTGGAAGATGTACATTTGATGTTGGAAAAGATACAGACTAGCCAGAATCCTGCAGAGATGTTAACAAAGGGAGTAACCAAGGAGAAACTGAGTTCCTTCTCAGTTGGTCTTCAAGAATGAATATGAAGACGAGAAATTTTCCAGGTCCAATAAGGTTTAGATTCCAACATATACAACAATAGTGGAGTTGTTGAGATCAGTCTCCAAGTGGGATATTACTGGTTGTGGAGCCTGATTATCTTCCTAACTCAGAGGTCGTTTGTTTTCAACAATGTTTATACCCCATGAAGTCATTACACCCCAGAAGAATGTACACTCTTCCACGTGGGGGAGCGCAGAGGGGGGTTACCCCCTCTGCGGGGTCCAGGGGAAAGTGGGCCCCCGACGAAGTTTTAGGGACAGTGTCCCCCGATGGGGGTCTAGGGGCAAAGCCCCTGAAGGAAAAATTGACTTGTAAAAGTATATTGTACTTTCATTGTAAATATGGAGAATTCATTATAAGGTAGCATATCTAATGGTAGAAATTGTGTTAGGATTTTTTTCCCTAGAAGGAAACCCTCTGTTATGAGGGAAAGGTATTGCGGCTATGCATTATGGTGATTACTTTATTCTGAGATAGGAGACTGTGAGAGAAAGAAGAGGAAGTTACAACGGGTTTGTTGTAGGTTGTATCCCTTCATTTGATGGATAATAATAAAGGAAGGACCTAGAAATTCCTCTGGTGGATGTATCCCACACTGGGTTAACCACACATATATGTGTCTCTATTTTACTGTGTATATTCTGTGTTTTATTTCCACATTTGTTTTATTTTATTGCTCCGCGATCCTGTTTTTCTAACATCAATTATAGATCAAGCTATGAATCATCAATGATGTACAACATGATCACCTCATCAACTCACCAACCACACGTCCCAATGTGTAGCCCATCCATATGCTAAATGCATGCATCAAGCCTTCTAAAAAGTAAGCTTCCAATAAATCATCAAGATATATCACATAACCAAGGTGTCATAACTTCACTTTCATAACCAACATTGTTCTTCAACACAAAATGCATCAATCCATACTCATGGGTTAGTGTCATGCACCCATGATTTTATTTTACATCATCACCTTACATAATCCAATATAGAGTCATGAAAAACTAGATAAAACAGTGTCAGAACCTGCAATAAACCATGTCAGGCCCTGCATCACAGATTTATACCATCACATCAAAATCCAATCCCTTTGCATAACCCTTTTCCTTACGATTCACCACATATACGCGGCGTGTTTCACAGAAAACTCACGTATGTACGTGAACTATACAAGGTTATCCAACCAATGTACGTGAATAATACCACTGTCACCTACGTATGCCTCAGTAGATGACACATTTGAACTTCCCTTCAGTATTTCATTCTGTTCTAGCTTCTCTGTCTTCTTCACCCACTTCTGTAGATGTCCCTGCTCTTCAAAACTTGAGCTCTGAGAATCCATCTTTTCAAAGATGTCTTCGTTTATTACTTCATTACTTATTATAGCAACACTATGTGAAGTCCTCATCATGGACCTTCTTCTTGTGTTCTAACACTCTTGGGATTTGTGTCTAAATCCACTACAACTATAGCATCTCATGGTGTTACAGTGAACAACAATGTGTCCTACTTGATCACATATCCAACACCTTATGGTGTTATGAAATATTTCATTATATATTCTTTCATAATATCTACATTCAAAATATTTGTGACCATATTCATTACATGAATAACAATTCCCATGAAAAATACTTTCATACCTTTTCTTTGGTGTCCCAAAGATAGCTTCTTGATGTCTTCCTTGCTTTGTACTTTTGAAATTTTCCTTGCCTTGTGTAGATGGTTGCTTTACAACATTTTCTTCCTTCTTTGATGGAATTACCTCATGCTTCTTTGAGGTGCTTGTTTCAGCATGTGTATCTTATTCTTTGTATCCAAGTCCTAATTTATCACATGGTGATCTTTGACTTTCCAGGATCTCATCCAAGATTCTTGAGCTATTCAAGAATTTGTTTGAATTCTCTACCTTCTTTCTAAGGTCAACAACTTCAGCTTATAACTTATGAAATGACTCTTCATTTTCATTTATTTGATCATTCAAAAGTTCTTCTACCCTTTTGTCTTCTTCAATTTGGGTGTTGAGATGGACAATAGTTTCAAAACTTTTTCTAATCTCATCATCTACCTTCATATGTTCTTTTTCATTCTTTAGTCTTGTGATCTCTTCTTCCTTTTCTTCTAATTGAGTTTTATTACTCTCTTCTTGTTCCTTCAACATTCCATTTAATATCAAGATGTACCTTTTACTCCTCCTAAGAAACTTCTTAGCGTTATCCGAAAGATAGTTATAGTGTGTATAAAAATGATCATTGCTATATCTATATAAACCCTCTTCAACTTCCTTTTGAAGTTCTAATAGATATTCTTCTATTCTTTCCATGGGATAAATTTCATCAACCTTTACACCAACTATTTATAGATCTTCTTCTTCACTTGAGAAATATTCAACATCATCACATTTTGAATCATTGTAAGCAAGAGTCTTTGGAGATTCTATACCTTCATTTGAAATACTTTTGAGATCTTCCTTTGTGCTATCTTCACTTGAAATGTTTTCAAGATCACATTTAGAAATAATACAATCAAGGGTTTTTGGAGATTCTTTACCTTTGACAATCTTGATGGAGTGGTCTTCAATATATTCCTTCTCCTTCTTGCTTTGATATGTATCCTCTAGCTATATCCATAGATCCTTGGCAGAAGAACACTGTTCCATGATTGTTTTGATAGGGCTTGAGAGTCCACTAAGAATGGTCTTAAGAGACAATGCATCATTCTTCTTTCGTTCTCTTTGAGTTGCAAACTTTGACTTGTTCTTGAATGGAATTGATCCACCAATGGATACCTTCCAAATAGCTACTCCCATTGTCTTCAAATACACTCTCATATTTATTCTTCAAGTATAATAGTTTTCCTCATGAAGGATTGGTATTTCATCATCCATGTGTGTGTCTATGGATCTCCTTCAATATTGTTAAGGCTTGTAGTGAAGGCCTTCTCTGATTCCAATTGTTGGACACACCTACCACACTTAGAGGGGGGGGTGAATGAGTGTGGGGATCTTTTCCCAAAACTTCCCTCTTACACAAAACTCATTAGTTAGCATTCAACATTTACTCATTACCTATAGCTGTCATTTCCAACCAGTTAGATGTGAACATATATCAGCAACATAAATCAACATTATATAATCAACAAGTCATCACCACAAATAAAACAAAGAACACAAGATGTATGTACAATTTTGTTTTTATTACGGACTACAATCCTTGGGGTTTTTCAGCAACAACTGAATAGAGTACAACTCTACAAGAACACCATCTCTATAATTCAAGACTCAACTTATATCCTCATTACCAACTGAGATGAGGCAAGAATCCTCAACATATATCAATCTACAATAGGTACACGACCTGTCAGTAGTGCAACATGCATATGTACGCGCCCTACCAGTAGTACAACCCATGTGTATACGCGCCCCAACAGTACTACAGCCTGCGTATACCTTCTAAGCTATTAGGGTTTATCCTTTTCATCACATACTCAGATCCTTTGCAACCTACAATCATATTATTTTTTGTCTCTCACTATCCAATCTGACCCACAACCAGTCACAGCGCATCCAAGCTATCCAATAGCTTACTCATTCTCCACAACCAACCAATATGAGTTATAACTCAATCATGCATAAGAAACTATCATATCACTAATGAATCACATGAGTACTTCTCAATCCATCAACCAACATAAATCACACCATAGAATCCATACCAAGAATGTGCTAAGAATTCACAACACAACAAACAATAGTATCCATCAATACGATAATGTGACCATACCAGTGTCTCAGTGACAGATCCGAGCCCATAGAATGCAGATCTAGAACCTGCTTTAGTCTTCAACAACTTGTCATCATCTCAACCACAAATATCCATGATTTTATCCATTGTAGGCTCCATGTACACAGTCAGCCCACGTACTGTACGCACCCTATACACAGAAAACCCGCGTATATGCACCTCAGAAAATAGGGTTTTGCTGTAATTCTGAGAATTTCGTTGTCATAATCTTAGACTTTCCGAAACTTTGATGTGTCCATGAGATTCTCCTAATCTCCTCTCTCTTAGAATAGATATTCAATCATGCTCAAGAGATCCACACCAAATATGCTCTCACAAGAATCTCTCCATTAATACTAAAAAATATATTCTCACGAGAAGCTCCCCATTGATCCACACAAGGGATTGCTATATTATTTATGATTTCATCCTCTAGGTCACATAACCTATTTCTAGGTCACTTAACCTATTTTCCTTATTTTAGGGTTAACCACTTTGCATAAATAGAAAGTTCTCCAATACTTTATCATTTAAATATTTCTTCTTGATTTTGTCACCTCATTTAGTCATTTAAATAATCTTCTTGACTTAGTCACTTTACTTTATCATTTAAATCATGATCTCTTATTTTAGGTCACTTTGACTTCTTTGACCTTGTGGGCTTCAAGCCTTCATATGGGGGTCCTTCAACTTTGTAAGGCCATAACTCTCAAACCGTGAGGAGTTATGTGACATTCCACATACCACCAGAAATGACATGAGAAGAACTATCCATCTAGGATAGTTTCACCAACAAATTCATTGATGTTAATCTCATTATTACACATACAAGCATGGGTCCTCCAACCATTCTTCTAGGATAACTCAATATGCAAAGCATCTTCCCGTGAGGGATCTCACCATAAGGGGACCACTTTAGAGTTCATCCATTTGTGCACCTTATCAATCATGATAAGATAATAATGCTTCATCTATACATTTTTCCAACAATGCATCATATACCAATGAAACCACATCTATCCATATTCATCATGTATCAATGACAACTCATTGATCCATCTTCATCTATGCTTTATTGTCAAGCACAATACATATTATATTACATCAATCATCAATCAATCAATCAATCACTTGACATCACTTAATCAATAACTTGATATCAATCACTTCACATCAATCAATCAACCTTTGAAATCAATGACAACATGATCCAATAATTAGAAGTGTCAAAATGGAGACTCAACATTCCTCCATGCTTAAGTCATTGCATGTCCTCATGCAACAATGATCTTCAAAATTTCAAAATTTATGGTACTCCTCACTCGATCAAGAACTCCCCGATGTTCCACCCTTATTCATCTCCTAAGTTCCTTCTATACAATATAAAATTTTTGGCCTATGCTTCACACTTCTTACCCATGGAAAAGTAGTTATGATGGAAAAGTGGAGTCATGAGTAATAGATTAGATCTGTTAGTGATTTGATGTTAAGTCTTATCCAATATGTTGTGGATCATAGTTAGGAGAAAGGGATGGATGTGACTTTAATATTATTATAGGATAGTGGCCAAGAGTTTTCATAATGACTTTGACTGACAACTCCCCCCCCCTGGCTAGATTACCTTTTAAAATAAAAGTGATATAAGTATAGTTTAGATCTCATTTGAAGAGAGGAACACATAAAAGAATACATCCCAAGATGATTAACTCATTTCTTATCCAAGTTTTTAGATATGAATCTCTTCTTTCTTAGGTAAGGTGAATTACACATACTAAGGGTCCCACTTCTCATGCAAACCTATTTATTTTAAAGATAGAACTCTAAAGTGGATACTTGAAGGTTCTTAAGAACATCATCCGAGAGATACAAAGGTCATCTCCTAGCCTTGATTTGATAATGCTTCAGAATGAGACCCAAGGTTTTTTTTTTTAGTTTCAGTTGTGCCACTTTATGTTTTTCAACTCCCTTTACCCTACATAGCCCCGCTATTAGCAGGCTTGTTCAGTACCCTAACGGGTTTACCTTTGTACCATATAAGTGTGGTCCCATTGCTAGCAGGCATGTTCAGTACCTCGGTAGGTTTACTTGTACATCCTGATACTTCCTTTTCATTATATTAATCAAAATATTTAGAATTGTGTATAATTCTCATTGATAGTTTTAGAGTATAAGGAAGGCAGGTGGTACAAGAATGTTTTAGAGTTATTAGGAACATAATTAATTGCTTGCAATTATCCTAAGGGCGACATCATCCACACTAGAATTAAATCTCAACTATTAAATGTATAATGGAACATCTCGAATAATTACTAAGAGGTCCCTCTCATTAATCCTCTTAGGGTTCTCATGAAATTTCAGTGAGGTTTTGCAAGGGCGGTCCACCACATCAGGTTTTCATCAATACCTCCCAAGAGAAACTTGTAAATATAAACCTGGGTAAGAACTTGTTTGAATCAACTAGGTTAGTATTAGACATAATGGTGTCACCACTTTTAAATGGATATTTCAATTAAAAATCACTTTTTCAATATTATGAGGTAATAAGACAAGTGCACCCATTATCATATAGAGATAAATGTGGAAATGTATTCTTAAAGGATAGGAAGGATGATTCATTTAGGGGTGAGTGTAGAAATGTAGGAGGAAGATGTACATGAGAGTAAAGAACAATTCAGCACAAGACTTAAATGATCCTTGATAGAAAGAACATGAAAATATTATCCCATACCTCCAATTACCTGAAATGAAAATGATGTTAAGCACAGGGAAAAGATCATATCACATTGGCATTAGAACCAGATTGGCAACTGGTATCAGAACATGTTTCTGTAGTACTTTAATAGATAGTACCAGAATAAGATAGTACCGAAATAGAGCGGGGGACAGAAACAAAGTGATGTGATGAATGATTTCTATACGAGGAGATGTATACAAGGGCTTGCAAAATTTCATGTTAGGGAGAATGTAATAATTGAGAGTAACCATATGTTTACTGCATAATTAGTCTAATTTCTTTAATAAAATGAAAAATCTTGAATTTATAAGTCTTAGTACTTAAATCGAGGAGCAAAACTTGAATATATGATTAGAGCTACCAACACCTTGTTACCAGTACCAGATCACCTGAGTACTGGATCATCTCAGTGCAGAGTTATGGTTAGTACCGAAATAGCACATGGTTCCTTATTTAGTACCAGATGAACATAGAGACGTTGTTTAGTACTAGATGTGGTCTAGTACCGAATGAGCGCATCAAGATGGTTCAGTACCAGAATAGCACATAAATGATCATTGGTACCGGATGAACACAAAGGTGAACATTGCATTCTGGTACTTGAATAGATTTTGACACAGTACCTGGTGGTAGTTCTTTTGAAAATTTTCTAGGTTTCACCTTGTATACATAGTTGGTCTTTTATTGTGTTCTGGAAGAGGGCCTGTGATCTGATTCAACTGAAAAACCATGTAGATGTAACAAATACCAACACTAGATGCAGGAACTTTGATTTTGCATCGGAATAATGCAAAAGAATTTGGTGACTGGGCTCCAAGATCTATAATAAGAGGGTAGTCTATAATTGGATGACCATATGTTGAGATTTAGAACCCTCCTCTTTTGGAATCAGGCTGATCACTGCTCCTGTTGGCACTTCCTTTTTATTACAAAAATAATAATCCTAACTACTACTATCTCAACAACCACTCCCCAATGCTTGAGTCTTTTCATGGCCTCATGCAAACAATGCAAGACGCTAAAAAGGCTTCTGAGAGGGTTGCAAACATCTGCTAAAAACAAACCAATAGAATTAATTAAAACTAGGCTTTTATTCATGCTTAAAAACATAAAATTTAGGGAAAATGTCAAAAGTTGAATTATTAGCTATGAATAAAATAGTTTGGAATTAACATTCAGTTTCAAATACTATTTAAAATATCACTTGATTAATCATCCATGTGAAATTGTGGTCTTAAAATAGATAGGTAATGATAAAGCACAAATGCATCATTTTTAACAACTTAAGGAAAAAGAAGAAATTTGAAGAAATAGGTTGTGAAGCACTCCCTTAAGTGTTATCTTCTGTTGACAAGAATTCCTTCTCCTCTTTTGAAACCCTTCCAGCATTATGTGTGAATTAGGAGGATGAAGAGATTCCCTTCTCACAAGATTCCAAACAAAATTATCATAACTTAAAAAGAAATCTACTATAGGAACAAGAGGTCCTAAACTGATTTCTTTATTAGCTTTTAACATTCCCATTTATGAAAAGTATTGCAACATTCATTTATTTATTTACTATCCTACTCTACTTGAACAAAATAAAATGTCCTTCAAGTATAAGAATACTTCCAGTGAAGCCATGTGAGTAATAGGGTTAGAAATATATCCATACACGGGTTTAAAATCTAACTTTTAATGCATACGGGAGTATGAAGGACCAACTACTTTGATGATGAGATCAAGAAAAAATGAAAAATAAAAGAGTGGTGTGACTTAATAACTAATTGAAACCATATTTCAATAGGATCAAGATATTCTTGTTTCTCTTTAGTGTTTAGGTCACACAACATGTCCTCCTTTTCCATGCTACACAGATTATACTCTTCAAGATGATTAGTCTTTGGGGTACATATAGGGTATGCTGAGAGGCATGCTAAGAACTCCTTGATCTCAGGTTCCAATGTTTTCTCTCCATTGAATTCTATCCATGATTCTTGAGTCTCCTCAACAAATTGACAATAGGAATATGAAGGGACTTCTAAATCTTCTTGTGGAGAGACAACTAAATTCTTGACTGTTGTCAAGATATGCTCTTCCTGAGAGGTGGATATCCCAGTTGTTGCTAGAATGTGGGAAAGTTCTTGGAGGAACATTCTTCAAGATCTTGATCATCCTTGAATTACTCTAGCTGGTTGATGATCCTTTTCTCATAACACAACTTAGTACTCAAGGGTTTTTACAGCACCCCAAAAATGATTTATCATAAAATATTTGAATATTAAAACTAAGAAATTAAAACTATTTGCAAAAATAAAACACACCAAAATTGAACTCCTTGCATTAATGGGACCCTGCTATCACCATTTTATTGGTTTTCACAAGTTATCCCATCATAAAAACACAATTTTGCATAAAGAAAGGAAAAACACACTTGCTTTAAAAGAAGAGAGGACAACCTAACTTTGGAGAAACCTCACCAAAGTGGATGTGTGGGATATTCCTGAAAATCTAACCATATTCTCTCCACCCTTAGGTCATCCATAAAACCAATCCAAAACCATTAAAGCAATCTAATCCAAATACTACCTATTACCATTTACAACTCCCTGTCAACGACGCAAAAATGTTGGTGCAATTATTTGCATAATATATTACCAAACACAAATTATAGACCAAGATTCATAATCAGTAGAGTTGATGCACTATATGTGCCGATAACAGATAAGTTCATATGTTTTTTTTGTATATCTTAGATAAGAAAACCATCAATAAAAAAATACTTTGTTTTCACACTTTTCAAAGATAACACTCTTCACACAATTTATAAATCAGAAAGAAAAACTCACAAATAAGCATATGATCTAAAGTTCTTGCTTGGGTGATGGACCTATTCATTGATGGATCATGAAAGGAAAATATGAAATTTGATTCTATCTCCTAGAGAAACTAAACTAACATCAATTAACACTCTGTTTTAGGATATCTAAATGCTTCACACAACTTCAAACTTAGAAGAGAAAACTAATAACAAAACTTCTCAAGAAAACAATGAATCAAAAGGTTCTTCCTTAGGTGACAAGTATGCTCATTAGGGGCTCATGAAATGAAGAGATGAACTTAGATATTCTTCCTTGTAGCAATTGAAAACAATAATCAACAATTCATTCTTAGACAAAAAGAAATCATAGGTCTATTCACTCCAATCAATCCTGTGTAGTACAGAAAATAGTCAATATAATTGAGAGGCTTCATTATATGGTGCATGAAAGTGAGAGATGAAGTCTGATATCATTTCCTGTAACAAATCACTTCAAACTTGCAAGAAACTCTTATCTAATTCTGTACACTCTTCAAAATCAATTGATCCATCACAAACACAAATTTAATACAATCTTACAATCTTGCAGTTCTGGAAAATTACTTCATTTCTACATAGGAAACATAAATCTTAATGAGATGTTGCATTTGATGGCTTATGTAATGCGAGTGGTGGACTCCCAACTATTCCTGTACTTCCACACTTTGCAATCAATTATAATAGTGAAATAAAAAATGAAATGAAAACAACAAGTACAGAAAAATAGAAATCTATACTAATAATTTACAATGAGCTTACCAAGCTGGATCGGGGGCCCTTACTGATGCCAACATGGAATTTTTATATCAGAAGATTCTAAATGATAAGAGACACACAATATCATTGAATTCAAACTTCCATTGATCTTTAGCAAATGAATTTACAAAAAGAGTTGGTTCAGAAATCCAATTTGCAGCATACTAATTTCTCTCTTTTGGATTAGAGCCATCACTCAATTTATATGATTTCTACATTACAAATTTGGATATAGAAAATCCAATCCAAATAAAAACCATTTTCCATCAATTTATGTCGAGTACAACCATTTATCTAATCAAGGAAATGCATTTCCCACGAATCTGGGCATGATCTTAGAATTTCTGGAAAATTGGCAAAGATTTAGAATGGATAGTTCCCCCTAAGTTGGAGGTCCATACATGTGAGATATGGATATTATATCCCACGATTCCACATGAAAACACAGTTATGGACAAAACCCATGTCCCCAAATCTTGATATTTAGTGTTATCTTCTCGAAAATCGAGGTGAAAATCTAGTACCATAATGTTGGTACCGGAATCCCGTAGATAGGGTTTTAGTACCGGATTAGCACAGGTGCTGGTACCAGAATAGTGAAGACATACTCCTTTGGTACTGTATGATCTTAGAGGTGACCATCAGTACTAGATGAATTCTTCTTAAGAGTCAAATGATTAGGATTATGCAAAATCAAACATTTAACCGAATAAACTCAAGAAAAACTAAAAAAATCATGCTTTAATCATAAGTTACCTCTT
Organism: Picea engelmannii; assembly: GCA_009831015.1. Taxonomy (NCBI): domain Eukaryota; kingdom Viridiplantae; phylum Streptophyta; class Pinopsida; order Pinales; family Pinaceae; genus Picea; species Picea engelmannii. The sequence goes on from ML785932.1 coordinate 562,227, forward strand.
ATGAAAATGAACAAGTTTATCAAGTGTATTTATGGAGGAAAAATTCAATTAGATACACATAGCATAGGTATAATAGGCTCAGAAATAGGTTAATATAGGGCATTGGAAGTGTCAAAATGGAGACTCAACAAATGGCATGGCATGGAAAGGCATGGAAATGGCATAAATGTAATGTCATGGAAAGGAAAGGAATTCCATGGAATGGAATGGAAAGGCATGGAATGCCATGGAAAGAAAAGGAATGCAATGGAAAGGAAGGGCATGAAAATGACATGGCATGGATTGGTAAGGCATGGCAATGGCATGGCATGGAAAGGCATGGAAATGAAAATGCATGGCATGCCTTGGAAATGCATGGAAATAGAATGGCAATGGCCTGGCATGGAAAGGCATGTAAATGGAATGGAAAGGAAAGACATGGAAATGGTGTGGAAATGAAATGGAATGGCATGTCATGGCAAGGTGAGGCATGCCATGGTATGGAATGCAATGGAAATGAAAGGCATGACATGAAAAGGAAAGGCATGGCATGGCATGGCATGGTAAGGTGAGGCATGGAATGACATGTAAAGGCATGGAAAGACATGGTAAGGTAAGGCATGAGATGGTAAGGCAAGGCATGGAATGGCATGGAAAGGCATGGAATGGCTTGGAAAGGCAAGGCATGACATTTCATGGCATGGAATGGAAACTCAAGGAAAGGCAAGGCATGGCATGGCTTGGCAAGGCATCCAAACTTTTTCACCTACACTTAAAATGTCATGAACACTTAATTGGATGGAAAGGAACTTTGGGATATTAATTTAAGTCATATGTCCCTAGAAAAAAAGTTTTTTATTTCTTGGGATGAGAAAGGTTTCTTTTTTTGTTATTCTTGTTTCATTGCAATCCATGTTTTGTTTTGACGTTTCCTTGCATAATGTTATGGAAAGTTATATTTATTGGTGTATATGTTAAAATGGGAAGAAACATTAAAATACATGGGAAGCTACATGAAAATGGAATGTCTTGGAAAGGCATGTCAATGGCATGGAAAGGCATGGCATGGAAATGTCATGCCATGGAATTCCATGGAAAAGCATGGCATGGCATGGAAATGACATGGCATGGAAATGGAAATGCATGACAATTGAATGGAAATGGGATGAAATGGAATGGAATGACAAGGCATGGAAATGGCATGGCATGACATGGCTTGGCAAGGCATGGCATGGCTTGGCAAGGCATGACAATGACATGGAAATGGTTTGGAAATGAAATGGAATGGTAATCGAATGGAAATGGAATGGATTGGAAAGGCATTAGAATGGCATGTAAATGACATGGAATGGAAATGGCATGGCATGAACAGGTTTGTGGGATTGTGTTTGGGAGGGTCCTTTGTCTCCTTGTGTGCTCTAACCCAAAAAATGGGTAGGGATGTGAAATAAAATATCATAGATGGTGAATGGAAAATAATAATGGTTTCAAGTCTCCTTGGAGGAATTTTGGTAGCATAGCATTACTTTCTATGATGTGTCATGAAATGTAACCTCAAAACCTGTATTTGTAGGTGGAAAATGATACCTATTATAAAATCTAGTTTCCATGTGAACTCTCTCATTGTATTGATCAAAATCAATAAGTTTAGTGGACATCATGGAAAAATGAATACATGTTATTATTAATTTGATGGGTTTAACAAAATTTACATATATCCACTACACAACCTAAACAAACATGAGTGCATTGATGAGTCATTGACTAATCTTTTTGGTATTTATGAAGTATTACACATAAATCAAATGATTTTATATATGTCATGCATATAAATAAGGGAATAATGTGTGTTCCCTAGAAAATGGTCAAATTATGGATTGAATCAACTAAGAAAATAACAACTTGTCTTCTCAAAGGAATGTCAAGGGAAGGAAAGAGTTTGAAGAGCCCGACTTGTAACAACATGTGATAAGATATTTGTTATTTTATAAATCCGTAAGTGTGGACACAAACCGATCTCCCTAGATCCACCTGGATCTAGAACAAAATAGGACAGAACATGATGCCTTCCTTAAGTTTTAGATATTAAATTTACTAACTAAAGAGGGATGAGTGACATACCGTTTAAATGTCGCTTCCTCTCCTCATCACTATCCTATCTCTGTTCCAACGCTTATACAATGATGAACCTGCAAAAGAATGTAACCAACCAAAGTGATAGAAATAGCATAAAATCAATATAAACCTATGTATGTGATCAAGGAATCATACAATAAAACACAACAAGATTTATAGGAAAGAATCATATTACTGTATCATATTAAATGTGAAAGAGAGATTACAACC
>ML785932.1:570934-596801 GCA_009831015.1 Picea engelmannii
AGAGACTAATCCTTCAAAACCAAACAAAGAAAAGATGGCTATAAGCAACTCAAAGAATGTCAAGCAGACTGTAAACAGATCAATATAGGCTCCAAAAGTTCAATCCAGCTGATCAAAGCAAAACTGGGCATCAAAAAATAGGACATCCTAATTCCAAACACAAGTTTCAAATGGGTTCGCAGCCTAGCTATAGGGTGCAGTGCGAACATTAGTGGAGTTTGCAGGCTAGACATAGGTAGGGTGCAAACATCTCGCACTGGATTACACAGTAGGGTGCGAACTCAGATGATTCTCGCAGGACACTAAAGGGTACAGTGCGATAATGTATGTAAACACAAAATTTGGAAAAAGGACAAAAATTTTGAGTGAACTTTCAAATCTAGAGAGTCTTGATGGATCTCCCACAGACTCAGAGACCAGAAAACAAGCAATCAAAGCAAGGAAAACTAGACTAACTAGGAAACAATCTGTTCCCCAGTGGAGTTGCCAATTTCGTTATTGGATAAATCCATAAGTGCGGACACAAACTGATCTCCCTAGATCCACCTGGATCTAGAAAAAAACAGGACAGAACATGACACCTTCCTTAAGTTTTAGATATTGAATTTACTAACTAAAGAGGGATGAGTGACATACCATTTAAATGTCGCTTCCTCTCCTCATCACTATCCTAGCTATGTTCCAATGCTTATACAATGATGAACCTGGAAAAGAATGCAACCAACCAAAGTGATAGAAATAGCATAAACTCAATATAAACCTATGTATGTGATCAAGGAATCATACAATAAAACACAACAAGCTTTATAGGAAAGAATCATATTATTGTATCATATTAAATGTGAAAGAGAGATTACAACCATGGCCTTGATGTCGTAAGGTCCCTTCCAACTTTCCTTCATTCCCCACACACTTCTTGCTCCAAGTATTCTGAAAGCATAGATCTGATAGCTACTCACAATCTATCTTGACAAAGCAACTCTCAAAGCCACTCTAACCAAATCAAAGCTAACAAGCTCAAGAATCAACAAAGCTAACCCAAGCTAACTTTCTCCATGAGAACTCCTCTCCTTTTATAAGTTGAAGAGGATAAGGTGAGGAGGTTAGGATGATCCCACTAAATCATGAAAGCGAGTAAGATCCAAACCATTCGGATGCCACCTCACCATAAAAGTTTCTCCTTCTAGAAGATTCGAGAAAACGCTCATTTTTCCCACGTGCAGGCATTCTCGCACCCTAGCTATAGAGCAACTTGTGAACATCTCGCACCATGGCTATAGTGCAATATGCGAGAATGGGTCATTCTCGCACCCTACCTATATAGCAACCTGCGAACTTCCTTTTTTATAAGGTTTTTACATAGGAAAATGAAACTTCTTTTCTCAGGAAAAGTTCTTCTCCCTTCTCTCTTTAGGAACTCAGGCCACTGACCCCTCTGAAGGCAATATATAGGTTTACATCATTAACGATCATAGGGATGACGAAAATAATGTGTAACAATATTGGTAGGTGAATGTACTTCATATTCTAAATATATATGAATTGTTTGGGTTGTCCAAATGTTGTGTACTTGCATAAATAAATTTTAGCTTATGTAATCTTTAGAATTGAGTAATTCTAGTACTAGTTACAGAGGTTAATTTGACATAACATTGGGTTGAGATTGTTAAGTGATTTACAAATATGTCGAAGATAAATGAGAAAATTTGTTTCTACAATAAAATATTGTAATATGCCATTTTTAGGTCATAGTATTTTCAAGTGACCATTATTTGAGGGTGAATTGTCATTGTATTTAGATAGTGATAATTCAAGAGGTGTTCCATATTGTTGGTTGTGAGTTAGAATATGGATAATGACAACATTCATGCAAATAATTCAGAAGGAATGATTTATCGATGGGGCAGAGATACATGGTTGATTAGAAATCAATGTTACTTGAGAGCCATTAATTGATTATGGATTTAGCACTTAGAAATATTTTCCACCATAAGTTATATGTTAATGCGTAATGAAATTATTTATAATCACTTTAGAAAAAAATCAAGGGATTAATACACAATAATCAAGGGATTAATAATCACTTTGAAATTCATATATTCATCAACATAAAATGCATAAACAATGAGATTCATAAAAACTGTGCCATGAAATGTGTGTGTGTTTTCAACATCGTCTAAATTGTACATTGTTTACAAAATGGTACCTCATGCCCAATATACAAAGCAAAATCAAGTGCCCTAACATAAAAATCATCCATATGGTGGCCTAGATATAAGATGGCAATAGTTGGTCAATTGTTGACCATTTCCACTCTTTCCATCCTCAGAAGAATCCTGGAAATATATATTTATTTTCTTTCTTGAGAAAGCACCTCAAGTGGTTCTAGGACTAGGCATTCTTCGACGATATGGAGACTACACAAAGAAAACAAAATGGTTTTAAGTTTTTTTCCTCAATGGATTAATAGAAATACAAAATGATACTTTGTAACTTAACCTAAGACAACTCACCACATATTCTATTGTCAATCATGAGGGTGTTAACCTCCTCTGCAACCCCAATATCTCTATGATGACACCCTGCATCAGTTATAAGGATCAAGTCAAGAAAAATAAATAAATATGTGTAAAATCAAATTCATGATACATAAAAATTATCATCAACACATTCTCACCATGAATATCTCAGGCCTGGATGGAGATTTGATGGAAAATGGAGCACTAGGTTGTACAACCTGCTCCGAGGAAACTTCTACTATGGTATCCTCGATGTATGGGGACTATGGAAATGGTCGTCGGGTTGGGTGGCATATAGGTGCATCCATATAGATGGATGTGATGGAAGAGGTGGCGTGAATGGGTGGCCTACATGTGAATCCAATGAGGATGCATGTAATAAGAGAAAAAATGTTGAGGGTTGGTTGCAATAGACCTCGACATGTTTTACAAGTGATTACAACTCCCTAGGCCTTGATAAAGGTAACCCATAAGAAAGGCCCAAGTGCCTAGGGACTACAGTATTACTATATCTAGAAAATATTTCCGCAACTTGCATACATATTAATAATATTGAACTATTAGTACCAAATAGTAAAATTGAAAAATATGAACACAAAAAAATTGAGAATTATACGATATTTAACTCTACACATGGTACCTGTGACGCATGTGAATTATCCATCCTATATGGACATTCCCCAACATCGACTAGTCCCAAATCCTATAGAAACACAAAAATATTAAAAATTTGAGGATGCCATAAATAAAGAAATGACTATGGTGAATTTATCAATTGTGACACATACCTGTGTGTGGGGTGCACCCAATGAGTAGGTTTCCTCTACTATTGCATCATTGGTGGGGCTAGGCACTAATGCATCCATCGATGTAGAGAGTCTATTGCTTGGATATAACATCTACAAAATAACATAGAATACAAAATATATATAATTACACATAACACAAAATAAATATATAATGATGAAGAACATAGAGAGAGTTAAGATACTAACCTCCTCAATGAAGCTATGTTTTCCACTGGGCTCTATAGGCATGTATCATGTCCTTCCCACAACTCGTGCATTTGTGAGGTTTACATGAATGAATGATATGTCAATGTGCCCTTTTCTCACTATACTATGTTGTGCATGTTGAAGCTCCAACACCTCTTTCAATGTCACTGGCATGAACCTCCTGTCAAGATATTCCAACAAAGCTATTGTGCTTTTGTAACATACCCAACCACCCTCAGATTGGCCATGCTAACCTGTAACGTACCCATCCACCCACACGGTAGCCATGCTACTTGAAAAATTCACTTTGGAGTTGATCTTAATCTTAAATCAAGAATGAAACACCCACATGCATTAATCAAGATCCATGCTACAACATAAAAGAAATAAACAATGTTCCATGAAAAAAAATAACTGAAAGAGATGCACATTACAAATACATATCCTAGAGATAATTAAATACACAACAGAATATACATTATACAAAAAACACAAAGAGCACTTATCTTTGCAAGTAAACATTCACCAATTGGCTACAGACCAAGGACATTCCTCCCAACCATAGACATTGTTGTTCTTTTACTCTCAACAGTAGGTCACCCCAAAGAAAGGGATATAAATCCACAAGGACGGGTCCTAGGACAAATCTAAAAAAAAAATAGTTGGCTAGCTAGCTCTAAGGTTTCCCAACCACACAAATCCAAATTTCTGGCTCTCTTTCCCCACCAGCCTGCAAAACCCAAATAAATGAACACATTTATCTACCATGCAATCCCTCAGGTTGTTCCATTTCTCTCCAGGGCTCCATTTCTATTGGTTAGGGAATATCCCTACTAGAAACTCCAAGGATTCTCAATTATGGATAGTTCTTTCCAAACTTCCATGAATCTCATGCACATAGGAATCCATTCCCTCCTATAATGATCATTAATTTCTTATATCCATATATAAATGGCTCTCATCCTCCAAACATTTGTTTCCATGCTTCCCCCAGGAGCACACAAATTCAATGAGAGTGAGGAGGGTGTAACAATGAATGGATAATAACAAGTGAACCCAGAAAAATGATTGGGTGAGTGAAGAAGAAGAATAATAAGAACCCCCACAAAACATCCCCCAAGGGATGTTTATATAATTACATGAAAACAAGAACCACATGGACTTCCTCCCAAGAAGCTCATGTAACCCCTTTTCTCCATAAAATAAAGTATGGGTAAATAAAATATAATAAAAAGACTTAGCCCCTTAATCCCCCTCTCTCGTGGAATCATAGCCCCTATCTCTTTTTTCCTTATTTGTATTGCAACCAGTGGTGTATTTTATTAATGTGTATGAAGTACTATATTTCCTTGGCACTTTGGCCCCTTTCCAACGTTATCAACTCACCAGCCTAAGTCACAATTACATAATACATTATAGTTCATAAGGGGTAAAATTGGGGTGTTACATCCCCCTCCCCTTATTTTGGCACTGTCCTCAGTGCACAACACCATTCCAATGTTATTAACATTACAAATCTAGGCCCTCTAACCTTAATCCACACAGGAAATCCAACGAACTCTTATATACATACGCACTCTGGCCTAAAATTAAACATGTATACATTGGCATTCTGACCCAAAACATGTTTAATGATTTTCAAAATTCATATTTCTGGCAACAAATCCAACCACCAATCTCTTCTTCCCTCTCAGCCTTCACAACCCAAAGAAATGAACCCCTTTCTTTGCCATGCAAACCCTCAGGTTGTTCCACTTCTCTCCAAGGATCTAGTGCACTCGGCCAGGAAGTTTCAGCGTTGCGGCTTCAGTTGCAACAAGTCCAATGAAATTTATTCATTCCATGCCTCAATCATTGAGCTCATTTCCTTATGGTGTACTTTTTTGTAAGATTCCAACTTCAATAGCCAACATCTCATCTGTATTATAAAAACATAGTCATCATGAGATATTGTTATAACAATTTCAATCATAAATGTCAAATATGTTTTATACAGGAAAATAGAGTTTCTAAGCATGAGCTTCCAACTCATAATTTGTTTGTCTCTTGTAGTTGTAAATATTTATTATGTATTACAACAACGCCATACCCAATACCATTATTCTTGTAATTTTCTCAACCTTCAATCATCCAAACCAATTGTTAGCATAATCAGGTAGCAATTTGTAACTTTTAATTTCTCAAATCTGTTTTATATAAGAAAATAAATTTCTGAGGCATGAATTTTATGCTCATAATGTTTGGCTTTTGCAGTTGTAGATATCAGTCTTCCTTATGGGCTTACATCCCTTTCACATCCAAGACCATTCTACCTGCAATTGCCTCAATTTACACTAAACCAAACAAACTATCAGTATATCATGGTAACAATTCAAAACAAGTTCACAAAGTGTCTCATAATTGTTTACAACAATAGTTCAATCACTTCCATTAATACAACTATTAACTCGAATGAACCCGTCATTATTTACACATGTATTATCAACCAATATTTGTATTTCTTCTATCCACAAACATAGATTTTATGTAATTTATCATTATGTAGCTACTTTAACTTGTAACTCTCTTATTGCATTATCTAACAACTACTTAAGTGTTTTCAACTTCATGAGTTAGCAATACTCACATCAATTTAGTTTTTATCATAATCATTTGTATTTTATATAATATATACATGCATTCATGAAAATGCATTCAATAGTTCCTGTAATACCACTTGTAACATTTTTAATAGTTCCAAAAAGTGAGCATAGAATTGTAACCAACAACAATCAAATCACCTTCAATTAGTGTTCATATTAAATATAATGCAACTATCCATGATTATGTATTTTCAACACAACATGCTTTTAATAATGCAACAATTAATTATTAAATAACAATATGTGTGCCAATACCCATGGCCGCAAATACACAATGCATCCATGCATTGACTACATAATACCACATAACTATGTCATGCATTCACTAAGGTGATTTGGAAGGTCCGGCCTACGCCTCAACAAATCATCCACAAACTTTGTACTGCTTGCCTCACTATTTGGATACTTTCCTTTTCAACCCAAACACAACACCAAGAATATAATTCTTAAGTGTTCTTCAGTGTTGGAAAAAAAGTTGCATTCCAAACATATGCTATATAGTAGATACCATTGAGAGATCACATAGCGCTATAACCCTTCCATATCCATCCATATCATAGTATCACACATGATTAGATATATGGATTTTTATTGTTATAGAAGGAGTATGTCTCCTGAATTAACCCGGTTATGATCCTGTAACCAATCATAATACCAGGAATATACAACTGACAATCTATCTAAATGAATTCTAGCATCAATAACAACTACATACTCTAGGCCTTTGACCATTACATATCAACTTAAATATTGAAAAATTAACTGAGGGAATTCTTACCTCAATTACCTTCAACATCTTTGTAACATATGCATACCTGGATGGTTTTTATCAACCTACTTGATGATACCTGATCAATTGGTATTTGTGGAAGCTCACACACTTCCTCCTTCATAATTTTTATCCCCATTTCTACCATCCTCACGGGTCTTCACATAGATGGAGTCATAATAAATGATAGCAACATCCACCTCTTTAACCATGCTATATATTTTTTCCCGAATACATAATCCATCATTAGTCGTACTCAATTTCCATAACATCATTATTTCATAATAACATACTATTATAAGTTCACAAGCATGTTATATGCATATCCAAGGATGTGCATATGCACAATTACACATCTATATGCACCAATCATTCACTGTCAGCATGCTTACTAATGGATATGCATTTTAACTTCATTGTATGCCTCATGCACTCTAGTAGATTTATATTTTAATTCACTTTTTTATTTATTTATGTTGTAGTTGGTTGTCCTTGAATTCCTTCAGATCCTTGTTGCCTTGTGTGCTCTGATTCTGCTCATATGCACTATTGTTCCCTAGTCTGAGTATTTTCCATCCATGTTTCACTTTCCCATTATGCAATCCAACGAATGTACTCAATTAGCATCTCCTTTTTGGTAGTCATATCCAACACTACCTTTATGAAACATTACATCACCATGGAATGAAGTAGCTTAAACATTCCACAACATTCTTGAATCAAATACTATTACTCCTAGTTGTCCATTAGACTACTTATTTCACACTTAAGCTTTGCAACTGTCTACAACTCTCTTCTTTCAAGGCTAGGCAATCACACTTTTCCTTTTTATGCCCATTACATTCATTATTCACTTGCTAGATTCATATCTTATGTGAGGATTATTGTTTTTGTATTTGCAATTCATTCACATCCATTATTCTTGAGTTCTTTATCCGTTTTTCATTACTTTCCCTATAGTTCTTTGTTTCCTCAACCAATTTCTACAATCTATGTCATGCTTCCATGACTATGATATACAATCCTAGACTAGAATTGATCCAATTAAATCTCTAATCCTGCCAAATTTACAAGAAACCATTTTTGTTAGAATTATACATATTATAGAAATATGCCAATTGATGACTCATGTATCATTTCTTCTTAATTCATGAATAAAAATATCGTCATTCTCCAAATTATAACAATTTGATGGTATTCTCCTATGAATCATTTTTCTAATGATTGTACTCTTTCCCCAATTTGATAGTTGATGTGGAAGTTATGGCTTTCCCAAAAGTCAGTTTTAGCGCCTTTTCTTTTGTTTTGCAATAGGATCTTGTAGAAATATTCCACAACTCCTTTAACTGGTACAAAATTTGAATTGTGCACATGTGCTTCCTTCAACATTTTCCATGTGACCACGACTTGAAACCACATGCTTAATCACTTTTAGTTCCTTCCTGTATATTCTTCTACACATGAGTTTTTTCAAACAGAATGTCGGAGGGCTTGGTTACTTCTAGTCTCTTCGCACCTCTAATCAACCATTTTACCTTATCATGAGACTGGAACTTAGGACCAAGTCCTCCGAACTTCGGCCTTTGGATATTCTCCCTTTTAAATCTTCCAACTTTTCCTGGAGTAAACTTCGTCGAACCATTTTATTAACTCCACTAGAAGATCAGATGGTCAATATTTAATATCCTATTGAATGGACAATCCCACCCCATCTGGAGGCTTCAATAAGATCAAACATTGTGACTTAATTAGGCATTGGGATGGACAATCCTTACTTAGTTTGAGACTTTGACGCTCCAGGACTCCAAGACATTACAATTTTCAAGTCGTTCAACTCCCCCATAGTTTTACTCGTTGAATTACTTACCCTATCCTTCCACTGTTTAATCAGATGGTCATGAGGAATATTGATGGCTCTTATATCAACGACCCATGTGAATTCATTTCTCTGGGACATTTCCCCTCACTAGTTTTTCAAATCCTCTAGAGTTATACCTGTTGAAGTGGTCATAAAGTGACGATGACTTCTTATTGTCAGTTAAAACCTTCACTTACATTATCCTTGCACTAGCTTAATCCGACGGCTAGGACCTAATCAACCATTGGAATGGAAGGTCCTTATTCATTTCAAGACTTTGGTGCTCCAGGACTCCGAGACATTTCAAATCTCAAGTCATTCCACTTCCCCGTAGTGATATTTATCGAAGTGCTTACACCATCCTTCCACTGCTTGATCTTACGGTTAAGAAAAGTCCCAAAGGGATCTTCAATCGACAGTTTGCATGAATTCGTGACTTTGGTCTTCGACACTTTCACTGGTAGAGACATTGGACACCACTATAGACCATACTTCTAGAGATGACATGGAATGTTAATGTCATTGATGGTGATGTGGAACCATGGCATGCGTGCCATGTGTCACTAAAAAATGAACAGGTTGGGGTCTAAAAGGTATTGAATCCATGTGACACATGTCCCCACACAGTACCCCTTCGATGTGGCATAAGACACATCATCCACCAAACATACAATCCATGTTCATCCACTCCAGATCTAACATCCTACATAATCTCATAGCTGCAGCTTTGCACTTTGTGGCTTCAGAACTTCACGGCTTTGCCACTTCGTGGCTTTGCTTAGTCTCTAGTAGTCGTCAAAGTGGAGAAGTTATCGAGTCCCGAAACTTCTCTATCCTTATAGTTATGATATAACATATGACATTGCTCCTAAATTCTTCCTTCAATCTGACGGTTGGTGAGATTTTGTGGCTTCAACACTCCGAGAATCCAAGATACTACGACTCTCGAATAGTTCAATTTCCCCTAGAGTTATACCTACTGAAGTGGTCATAAATAAATGATGACCACTTAATGTCGGTTAAAACCCCTAACTACTATATCCTTTCACCACTTCTAGATTTGACGGTCACCATTACTCCTGAAGTCATCCCATCGATCTAACGGTCGATGGGAATTTGAGACTTCGACACTCTGGGACTCTGAGTTATAATAGTTCTAAAATGGTTCAATTCTCCCAGAGTTAAACTTCCCAAAGTGATCAACGTCGGATGACCCTAACCAAAAAATAATATTTCACCGAAACTTCATATCATATCGGACGACCAACAAGACTTCACGACTTTATATTTCGACATATATGCTTCTACCTACCTCCCATAATCACCAGAGTGGGGAAGTTATGTAGTTTCCATCTCTTGCCTAGTTTCGATCAATGAATGACGATTGACAAGTTCTATCTGATGGTTCTTCTTTATTGGACTCTCAATATAATGATCTAGAGCTTCCTTGATTCAATGGTTGTGATCACTCCCAAAATTCAAAAGGGGATGGTTATGATTCCACGATCCTTTACAAGGATCTTTGTATGCACGATGTTCTGGCTTCTGTGTCATTCCTGCAACAATATCTCTCTTGAGCTTCCTTCGACCTTTCCAAAGGTATTAACACTGTGTGCTCTGAACTAGTGCAACCTAATATGCTACCTCTCCTGAGCTTTAGGTTTATATTGGATTCCTCTGCACCTCACACTACTACGACCATGAAAAAAAATAGGAACTTTCAACCTTCCAAGTCGAAATCATCTCTGCAACTCTGTAGATAGAACCCATTAAACTTCTCATAAAGCCTGAATTATTTCAAATCAAATTTTCCCACGAATTTTGGGATAGTTCTCTCTAGAAATTTCCATTTTTCCCCAAATTCACATAGTTTAAAATCTGTGACATCGAAGTTCTCAAATTCGAACTGATTTCAGCCCATACTAGTATGGTGTTAAAACCAGAAGCTATGATACCATTCTATAACATACCCAACCACCTAGAGGATGGTCACATACCAATATGTAACGTACCCATCCACCCACAAGTTGGTCATTCTAATCCAAAAACTCATTTATGAATTGATCTCAATCTGAAATCAAGCATGAAATACCTACATGCATTAATCAAGATCCATGCTACAACTTAAAAGAAATAAACAACATTCCATGTACAAAAAAAAACCATCAGACATGCACATTACAAATACATATCTTAGAGATAATTAAATACACAACGGAATATACATAATACATAAAACACAGAAAGAACTTATCTTTTCAAGTAAAAAATCACCAACTAGCTCTAGTCCAAGGATGTTCCTCCCAACCATAGACATCATTTTTCTTTTACTCTAAACAATAGGTCACCCCTAAGACAGGGCTATGAATCCACAAGGACGGGTCCTAGGCCAAATATAAAACACACAATGGTTGGATAACTATCTCTCAGGGTTCCCAACCACACAACAAATCTGAATTTTCATCTCTCTTTCCCTCTCATCTTGTACAACCGAAATAAATCAACACCTTCCTATGCCATACAGTCCCTCAAGATGTTCCATTTCTCTCTAGGGCTCCAGTTCTACTCGTAAGGAAATGTCCCTACTGAAAACTATAGGGTTTCTTAGTTATAGACAGTTCTTTCTGAACTACCATAAATCTCATGCACATAGGCATTCATTCCCTCCTAGAATGGTCAGTAATTTCTTACAACCATCTAGAAATGGATGTCCTCCTCCTCCAACCATTGTTTTCCATGCTCCCCCTAAGAGCACACAAATTCAACAAGAGTGAGGAGGGTGTAACAATGAATGAATAAGAACAAGTGAACCCAAAAAATGAGTGGGCTAGTGAAGAAGAAAAAGAAGAAGAAGAACCCCCACAAAAAATCCCCTAAGGTATGCTTATATAATTACATGAAAACAATAACCACATAGATTGCCTCCCAAGAATCTCATGTAACCCTTTTCTCCATAAAATCAATTATGGGTAAATAAAATATAATAAAAAGAATTATCCCCTTAATCCCCCTCTCTCATGGAATCATAGCCCCCTATCTTTGTTTTCCTTGTTCATCTTGCATCCAACGATGTATTTTATTAATGTATATGAAGTATTACATTTCCTAGGCACTTTATCTACTTTTCAACTTTACCGTCTCACCAACCTAAGTCACAATTACATAATACATTATAGTTCATAAGGGTTAAAATTGGGGTGTTACAGTTGCACTGGGCTATTAGGAAATGATGAAATGACTACTTGTACCGATTGAAATCTCTTTTCAATAGGAGGATGCTAGGTATGGGGGTCAGGCCTTCTCCTAGGGGGATGGGGACCTAACATGGGATCGCATAAGGCCTGCTCTCATTTCTGTGCATACCCTTGACCCACCCACTCTAAGTCACCCATGTCAAATTAGTTGACATTCTTACCCAAAATAAAATCAACATATAATTTTCTCAGAAAATATAAGGGCACCTCCATGCTCCCCCAGGGAGGTTTATAAAATACCATATATCACCAATCCATCCATTTTGTAATAATATGGGGATGGATGAACCAATCAATCGAGAGGCGTTTCTTATTCAATGATAATTCTTGTCTATTTCTAGGATTCCTAAAAAACATTAATATTTGTTGTTTTGAAATTCCCAATTCTCTGACATGGTTTATGTCCAAACCAGTTCTATAATACTCATACATTTATTTCCCTATAATCAGAAATAGAGGCCAAATTCCCTTGGGAACATGAAATGGACTTCACAGTGATGTCCAAAGAAGTGGCTAGGGATACTCTAATAGGCTCTCTAGTATCCCTTAATTGTTCCTCAAGGGCTCTTAATATGACCGGACCCTGATCAATTTGACTGTTTACATTGGGTGGTTGTGGTGGGTTGGGTTTTTGTTCTCCTTGGTTTTATTCCGAGTGGTTTAGATTGTCTCATTGTTCCATTTTATTATATATTTTGTAATTTATTAATCCATCGCATGTAAATTAGGTCGTTTTTTTAATTATAATAGAAAGCTACAAATTTCTTTAATTTATATTCTTGGTAGAAAAATACTAAATTGGAAATGACTGAAATGAGATAAAAATAAAATAAATCAAATATTATTGGCTAGACTACAACATGGTGGAAAATACTCACCTTGCTTCCCCTCTCTAGCTCCTCTCTATTTGCTCAATGAGAGTAAAAAAACAATCACAATTGGTGCAAATTATCACAAATCGTACTCATGTTCCTTGAAAAAATGTTTAGCAGAAGAACAAACGAACGTTCCTAGGAGCATGAAGACATTCTTAGGAATGTGCAGATGTTCTTAATAATGAGCATGCATTCCTTCCACTAAACCTATGTGACAAGATGAGTGTAGGTTTGGGTACTTTCAAACCTATATGGTTAGGAACGTGTGCACATTCCTAAGAATGCGCATGTGTTCCTATGAGTGTGTGTTCCTGCTGACCCCCTTGCCACTTTTTCGGCCGCCAACTTCATGCGCTCACCTGTTGACTAACTCATAATTCTAAACTTGGTGGCACATAAGTAACTAATCTGATGAACATAGATTAATATATCAAATTTGACCAATAATTAATGGAATTAAAACTTGAACCAACTAATTATATAATATTTGCAATGATAATTATCAACATTCTACAATCCCCAAACTTAGATAGAAAATACTTAATTTCAACGGTGAATGTAGAGGCAACCAAGGCCCACATAGATTGGGAAGAGTTTTAGACCACCAAGGGTGGATTATTTAATTTTAACACTATATTATTGCAAGATGAACAAATAATGAGGTCAAATTGAATCCCACATCCTACATATCAAGGAGGCCCTTAAATATGGTTTTTAAAAAATCATGTTTGAAGGAGATTTGAAGTTGATCATTGACATCCTTAATAAAAATTCCAAGTGAAGAATAACTTGAAGAGTATTTAAAAAAATAATTAAATTTCTATATTATTATGGATTAGTCCATGTCATAAGAAATTCCAATTGTGCAAGAGATGGAATAGTAAAATAAACTCTCTCCATAAGATGTATCCACTTGTGGGGAAAACTGAAACCCCCTTGGTAGAGAATGAAGGTTTTAAGGATGAGTTGGATAGGTAAGTGGTTCCACCACTCTCCCCCATCTTAATTTGATATAATGATCTAATCCATAATTTATGGAGACTCTCACTACTACAATAATATTATTTTGCATCCTTCTAGGTTGGAATTGAGAAAAAAGGACATATAAGGATCCTTTTTGTATCTCACCAAGGCATCCCATTTTACACCCTCCTATGTCAATTTGTGTTCACTTAATTCCTTTTTTATGTCTCAATAAGACTCCTATTACATATCTATATTATCTTAGCATCTCATTATCATATTTAGGCATCCTCCTAACATCATAGTAGTGTCTCACTTACATATTGATGTGTCAAATAAGACTCTTATAACACCTCATTAGCATATTTGTAGGACAATCCGTGTCCATACATCATTTTGTTAGCATCTATATAGTGTCTTGGGAGTGCCCAAATAATTTCCTAGGTAATTTAATGGGTTTATCGGGGTTACACATGTCAGGTAGGTCAGTGGATTCAAATGAACTAGGATAGGTTATCTAGGGTAGTGGGGTAGTAGGTTAGGTTGGTTAGTTTATTTGAAGGTGTTAGGGTCCTACCCTAACCTCCCTAGTTATGGATACTTAAGAGTTAGATGTTGGGGAAAGGGGTGGAACCTATAATGAAATATACAAACAATTTTGTAGATAATTGAAGAGGGAATACAATTTTTGAAGACAAAGGGTGGTGTCTAAATACATTGTTATAACACTTAATAAAAGTGCACTATGATTAGAACATCACAATGCATATTGGATATTGACATCTCCATATGATATCAACTCGATCGCTCGATGACAATGATCTGAGGGGTCTGTTATTTATAGCCTCAAGATCTAACTAACTTCTATAGAATTGGGATGATCTTGTCCACATGTAAGCATCGGTTTTTATAGTTGACTCTGTCAAATTGACACTATCGAGCCAAATCGACAAGGATTATTGACTTGATCACCTATGCATCCAACTCATATTCGATTTTTCGGATGGTTGATCCACTGCCCAAATATCTTAGACTTATGGTTGATTGTCTGACCGACGAGCATATTGAATACTCGAATGACTAATGTAGATATCCAGTTGATAACCCAATTGATTGTATCCATATGTAGGTTGATTTCCTGACCGAATGAATCTAGGATATGTGTGATGAACCATCAATGCTTGATGTTCCAACACACCCCCATCAACAAATGCATTTTTATATTCAAGAGGTGAAATTATGTCATCATGACACCCCCCCATAATCAAAACTTCTTTAATCCCAAGCATCATACAAAGATTCATAAATATAACTTCTGCTAAAGGTTTGGTGAATATATTAGAAACCTAATCATTTTTTTTGCAATATTCAAGAGAGACAACATTCTCATGAACCATTTGTCTTAAATAGTGAGCATGGAGCTCAACATGCTAGATATTACTATGGATAATAATATTATCAACAACCTATAAGGTTTTTTTATTATCATAATAGATTGTAGTCGAGGTACGAACAAGAAGGCCATGTTCTCCCAAAATTTGGTGGATCAAGACTACTTCAGTACTTGGTTGAATAATTCCACGATATTCTAGTTCTCTAGTAAAAAAAAAGACTACCTTTTGTTTCTTTCATGATGACACCAACGATCTAGTGTTAAAGTTAAATAGATATCCATAAGTGGAATTTTGATCATCATTGTCGCTAGTCGATTCATAGTCGGTGTATCCAACTAGCAATTCTAAACTTCAGAAATACTTGATACCAAAATGAGTGGTACCCTTGAGATATCAGAAAACTTGTTTGGTTGCTTTCCAATGATTTATTTAGTGTAATGCATAAGCTAAGAAACCACACTAATATCAAAGTAAATGTCAGGATGAGTATGAGTAAGATAAATAATATTTTTGAATAATTGTCAATAAAGAGTAGTGTCAATTATGGGTGTTTGACAATTTTTGGTGAGATTTACTCCCTATTGAAAAGGAGGACCGCAAGGCTTACAATAAACCATATTAAAAAATGTCAAAATATCTGTCAAATATTTATACTGAGAAATGAAAAATCCATCACACAATGGTAATACTTGAAGACCCAAAAAATAATGCATAGTACCATGATCTATCATGTCAAAGGAATCAAGAAGTTGTTTATTCAATCTAAGAATGATATCATTATTATTTCTAGTAATGACAATATTATATACATATACAACAACAATAAAAATATCTTCATTGGTATGGAGAACATACAATCGATGATCTTATTGACAATGTTTGAAACCAATTCAAACACAGAAACTATCGATCTTAGCATACCAAGCTTGGGGAGCCTGCTTCAAACCATAAAGCAACTTCTTGAGTTGAAAAACCAAGTTAGAATATATCAAAAAACCAAGTGGTTGTTCCATTAAAATTTCTATAGATAGGTCTCCATGAAGAAAGGCACTCTTCACATCCATCTGATGGATTTGCCAACATTTCAAGTGGAAACTCCACCCATCATCAATGAAAATTGAAACTCTAAGATGTTATTATCTTTCTCTCATTAACACATATTATCTATAAACATAAAAAATTGATACAAGATTGAATTTCGATCTCTCACTCAACTCTCTCCTTATAACTCTCTATCCACACTCTCTTCTCTTGTGACCAAAAACCCAACCCATTACCTATTCACATGCATCCCCAATATCTTTCATGGAGCATGGCACAATCATAACTAACTTTCCATCTTATCTACAACCTTGACCATGACCAATTAGTTTCTTACAAAAGTAATTACAAATATTGTAGAAGATATTCCCTAATCTATCTTGTATGCAATATCTTTAAGTACCATAAGTGTAGTACAAAATGGGTTTGCGTGAATAGTGTATCTTCTTGGGCGTGTGCACACATTGCTGACTTTTGGTGCACACACAACGTTTGTAAACCCTTACGTGCCAATAGTATCTATGTTTTATGGAATGAGAAATATCAATGTTTGAATGGTATGAATTTGCAATCTGAACATTAATAGATCACCATTGGGTTACCTTTTACTTTTTGACTCATTTCAAAATATGGACATCATTTCACAACATTTGGCATTTCATTATACTTGTTGAATATTGGAAAATGGGAATGGTCTATGGCACATGCTTACTTTCATTACATAATTGTCTCACATGCATAAGCACAAGTTCTATATTTCCTTGGTTAAATAAATCAACTTAATTGTTCTTGTGATTTTAAGTACAACATAGTACACTTTCTTTTCTTACAAGATCATTGGGATATAGTGTTGGAATATTGATAACTCATAGTTTGATAAGAGTAGTATAATATTTCCTTCTTGCAATTCCATTGGTCAATTTTTTGCATATTATCTTGGGATGAAATGATAATGATGGTTCTAAATGATGATGAATGTTATGAGGTGAATGAAAAATTTATTCTATTACTTTAGAACTCATGTTATATTAATTTGAAGCAATATAGACACTCCATGTTCCAGACACGTTTTCAATGAGAAATTTTTGTCTAAGTTACATATTCCTTAAGCTCATTCTAAATTGATACATTGGAATTTTGTTCACTCACACTTGATGTGTCTCACCCTTAAGAGATGATAGTATAGATCTTTCCAAACTCTAAATCAAACCGAGTCTTGAAACCCCCCCCTTCAGATACAATGATCAAACTTAGTTTTGACCCCTAGGAATACTCTCCTTAAGTTATGATCCCTATCCTTAAAGTGAAGAGGAAAGTCCACTGAGGTGACAATGGGTGGATATCTTAGTATTTTCCCCAAGCTCTCCTTCACAAGGAAAGACTTTCCCTTGGCGAGAGTTTGAGTGGTAATAGTCCCTAATGAAATATTCTCAAGCTCAAGCACTATCAATGATGCTTTGAACCACCAAATATACCCTGTCTATGGGATCTTCATCCTCCATGTGGGATATGATTGCATAGAAGTAACATAATGAGTAAAAAAAATTCATTGATATATCAATCCATAAGACCATCTATATATATCACAAAAGTATAACTAACTCCCTTGAAGTGAGGGATATTTGGTCTGTGTATAGAACTACTCTAATTCTACATCAACCTTTGCACCGGTCAATTTCCATAGTTGACCTATATGATTGATTGAACATTTAGTTACTCATTCACTCAACCATTCCATCGAATCTCATGGTCAACTATCAATTGTTACCTTACTATCTCCTTAAGAATCGAAGCAATAACAAACATGTTGTTGTAACAATTAAGAGGATTTAAACACAATGAATGATTCATGAGGCCTTGGTCATGGTTTTGGGGGGAAGCAAGGGCCTTGGGACCTAAATTAAGTTTACAATGATCAAGGGTCATGCACAAGGACTCAAATAATCACATAGGTGTGTATAGGGTATGTTTGGCCTCCAAGTAGATTACAATATCCATTTGCAGGGTTTGCACAAATTGGATAAGTTTGCAAGCTTTCACTTAAATATCCCTTATTTTTACCAAATACCCATTTTTATACCTCCAATACCTATAAAATTCTCTATATCCCACATGCCCCCCATCGATACCTAAAATATATTGACTCTATTTTTTCACAATTTTTCTAAGGTACTAGAAGGAAATATGCAGAGTAGTAGCACAATTATTACCAAAATGGTTAAAAGAAATAGATGAAATAGTAAGAACAATGACAATATAGATCCAAAATATTGTACCTTTATTATCCTAATAATAATGTTCATTTTCCTCTTTGAGGGGGAAACCTATGAAAGAATTGAGCTTAAGTACAAATGATTCAATAAGACAAGCTTTTCCATGCTTTCTACACATATATATACTATTTCTATCTTCTTAACAACATTGTAGAGGAATAATTTTATAGAGGCAAAACCTTCTTGTAAGTCTTCTTACATCAGATGTATTCACATTGCTACATAGGCCATATTTACTGTAGCGTCCTGAACCCCAAGCTGGGCCATGCCACACAAAATTTTCCTCTCTGATACCACAAGGTAATGTTTTGCATTACCAACAAGCTCAAAAATTAACTATGATACCATTCATTAACTTAATATTCCCTACATATGCAACAAATATGAAATTCTACAACATATAAAACACTATCTAAGACTCCAGGACCTACGAATAATATCACTTTATTCCTAGGCTTAATCCCTTGAATTATCCCCTTTTCCTTAAGCCCTTATCCCCCTCTCCCTCTCATGGAGTCATATCCCCCCATACTTGTTCGTCTAACATAGTCTACAACAATGATGTACTTTATTTATAATATGAGTGATTACATATTATAATGGTAGACTTTCTATCCCTTTTGCATTTAGGCTCTCTGACCTAATAATCACATAGACACTTCGACCTAAAACATATATACACAAGCACTCTGGCCCATAATATTCGGGTTGACCATCGTATCAAACACATGCACAATTATGATTGGGGATCAAACTGGGGGTATTACATTCCCCTCCCCCTTATTTATGCATTATCCTTGGTACATTATATCCAATGTACCTTCAAAATTATTTGAAAATTTCTAAATATGAAAATAGTCTTCTTTCACGGCATCCTCATGCTCCTCATGTCACATATTCAAGACTATAACAGGTCCATTGGACATCACTTTCTTCATGATTTTATTGTTGAATATTGTTTTCCTTTTGGTACTCCTCTTTCCAAGATCCCATTTATACTTCATCTAGGAGTCTCTTTCTCTATTCCACAGAGTTGCTCCAGGTAAGAATTCATTTCACTATTCTTTCTGGCACACCCTCATGATTCTAGCCACCATGCCATATGCATTCTTGACTTTCCTCCTCCTTCCTGTACTTGCCCTTCTAGGCTCATGAATTCCTTCATTTCTACATAGTCCTTCGATGATCCATATTTTCAAGGCCTTCACACACAAGGAGAGTGTCAATTCATTACAAGACCCCCACTAAGGATATACACTCTATGGAAATCATAGGGATCCAATTTTCCAACATTACCCTTTATTCCCAAGCATTCTAGCTTCAATAACCATCATCTCTTTTGTATCATAGACATACAACCATCATGAGATAATGTAATAACAATTTCATTTATAAATTTAAATTTTTTTTCATAAGGAAAACTCAAATTTCCCTAGGTATGAGATTCCTTCTCATAATTTCTTGGTCGTTGTAGCAGCAAGCTTCAATTTGTCTTATGGACTATACCATTTCCATACATGAAACCATTTTTACTTGCAATATCCTCAATCTTTCATTTAGTCAAATAGATTTTCAATATCTCATGTACACTATACTTTTATTGTAATATTTACAAAAGATCCAAAGTGATCTAGGAATTGTTTACATGTAACAATTCAATCACTTCTATCAATACATTTATTAATTGAAATGAAATTATCATTCCCTGCACATGTTTTATCAGAAACAAATCATTTCCTTCTTTCAGTCATAATTATTTCCATTACTATGTTCCCATGACATATATTTCATGTAGTCAATCCTATGTGACTACATTAACCTAAAACTTTTCTTTTTGTTGCAATATGTAATAGCTCCTCAAATGTTCTCAACTTCATGAGTTAGTAATAATAACAACATTTCAGCTATTAACATAATCATTTCTATGAAATGCAATATCTGTATGCATTCACTAAGTCCATTTAATAATGTCTTCAAGCATACATAGCTCTATCTTAGCATGCATGTGTGAAAAATACACCACTTTCACACTTCCATGATTTATTCATGTGTACCTAGTCAATGCACCTTTGCATTAATTTTAGGATACCATTTTCTCTATTTCATGCATCCCACCATGGTGAATTGGAAGATATGGCCAATTCATTGACACATCATCCATACAGTTCCTATCACTTGTTTAATCATTTGGATGCCTTACTTTTCAACCCAAACACTACACCCAAAATATAATTTTGTGAGGCTCTTCATTGTTATAAAAAAGTTTGCATTCCAAACATCAATTATAAGTAGGAAGTTCATTGGATAATTGTGTGGAACCATAGCTTTTCGATATCTAACCATGTCATGGTCTCACATATGACTAGCTTTACTAACATTCATCGTATGACAGAAGTATACTCCTATGAAGTGGTTGTAGCTCAATTTGTTGGTGTGGGTATTTTTCTC
The DNA here is from genome assembly GCA_009831015.1 of Picea engelmannii. Taxonomy (NCBI): domain Eukaryota; kingdom Viridiplantae; phylum Streptophyta; class Pinopsida; order Pinales; family Pinaceae; genus Picea; species Picea engelmannii. Next base: position 591,966 of record ML785932.1, read on the forward strand.
CTCCCCACCTAGGTTCAAGTCTCATCTATGCGACATGTTTCTCTTTCTGAGCCAAATATTCTTGAAATACTTCTCCCTCCTATGTTCTCCACATTTTAGGGGGGATTAATGTGGACGTGGCGAGCTTCGTACTGTGAACCACAATGGAAAAAAAGTATAGTCCTTTATTTTGTTTGGTTATTAAGTCAAAACCAACAAAATAATGACATTCTATTATTTACATGAATGCATTCAAAAGCCAAACAAATTTTATAATTATCGCAGGCCCTTGGATTTTACCACACCAAATGGCATAACATCCTTTGAAATACATTAAAACACACACAATAATATCACGTCAATTGTTAAATTATGGCCGACGGAATTCTTACCTAAATTCCCTTCAACAATTATGCAGCATAAATATATCAAATTCATACATGCACAACTGTGTTTAAATTCATTTTATGTTATAGTTATGTAAATTAACTATTACTTTAATACACCTTGTACTTGTCAATCCGGTTCATAAACTTGTGATTTGTATACACAATATGTGTAGGTAAGAGATTGAAATTCAAACAACGCTCGCTTCTCAAACTAATATACCTTCTTAGGAGATAAGCAAACCACGCTTCAAACCAATCAATTATCAAAATACCATCAACAAAACCTTTTTGAACAACTTAACTTTGCCCAAAAAATAAATATCAAGAATGAAAAGAAATTAGATAACTTTATATGCCAGGCATATATATCTTATCTATTCATGATCATGTTCTATGATCTGTTCTCATATTGATTATTAATATATGGATTTCAAGTGTTCACACATACAAATACTCAAGAGTCAGTAAATAACTTGAAAACATAGGCTAATAACTATTTTTTTTTCCAAATGTCCTTCTAATATTCGAGATACAATCTTTCACTTATTAAACTAAGTTTTCATGCTTTGGATATGATGTTAGATTTCACAAAAAGAATCCCAATTACTATCCAAAACTAATGAAACAAAGTATTAAGTATGATCATAAGTTTTACTCAAACCATTCCCTTTAATTAGTCAGTTGAGAGGGTATTGAATCTCCATTCATACACTATTGATATTAGATTGAGTTTATTAGTCCAGAAGTAAATCTTATGAGCAATGATTCTAATTCTTAAACCCATAATCAATGCATTCAATGTGATGGACTCATGGAGGTATTGAACTTCTTCTATATAAACAAGTTTCTTATATAGAGATGTGATTGAAGTGTCATACATTGTTTAGTATTAACTGTGTATCTGAAATAACAATGAAAACTTCTAAAACATAATCACGAATCCCTTGGGAACAACTCTCACAAGAAGGTTTGGGAAATTTCCATGCTATGGTATCTTTTTATTGGTGATTGAAGTGATCTTATACAGTACTGTGTAATTGTGATTACAAACAAAACTTCAAAACTTCCATTAACTATAGAACTAAAGTATGATTTCAGTGAGATGAAAACCATACAAATTTGAATACTTATCCTTGAGAATATGAAAATGTTATTACTAGATATCTCCGGAGATGGAATCAAACTATTAATTCCAATAGCATAAACTAGAACAAAGAACACACAAACAATTTAATGAAATATTCATAGGTTAAAACTCATTACAATTATGAAGTTGTGATGGAAAATAAGCAATCCAATCATTAGTGGAATAAGATACTAGTACAAAATTAAAACTATTCTAGCAACAACATACACATTGTTTCTTCCCGAGTTGGTGGGCCCTTTCCAACCGATAGAACGCCTTAGAAACTTATAGGAATACAATGAAAGGAACACCACGAAGTTGTAAAATCAATAATTTCATTAAAAACAGAGTTTTCACTCACAACATATGCTCCATTACATAATCAAGTCTGAATGGAAAACAATAACAATGACCAAGGATGTTCTCGGCTCCTAAAATGAATAGCTACAATATCATAGATTGATTCTCCTTCTATCTCTCACTAGCTTCATTACATTAAGGTGTTACATACCTTACATTAAGGTGTTACATACCTTACATTAGGGTGCTACATTACATCTCCCCCAGGCATTATGCTTGCATTTCCTCATGTAAAGAGCACCCTTAAATTCAAAATTGATCCCAAAAATTAAATCATCATGTGAGTATTTAGGAGATCTCATATGCTTTTATCAAAATTTTGAGACCTCCCCTTTCCCTGATTATTGTTTGGATGCACCTCCTCCATTATGGATGACTATAGCTCATAATCTTCTTTTTCATGTTTCTATTCTCAGACCATAGCTTCATGATCTCTTCTTGGAGGTTTTGGATTTGTTCTCTTAACAATTCATTTTGTTTTTTCATACATTGGCTCAGTAATATCATTTGCAAGGATTCTTGTTTTAACATTTTAATTTTCTTGTTCTTTCTTTTCACCTTGCTTGGTGACTAATATGTTGGTGGAATAGGGTAATTCTCTCTAATAGACACATTGTCAAAATATTTATGAAGTGCCTTCTCTAGAGGGTTCAAACCTTTACTCCTCTTCTTCTTTGGAATCTTAAATATATCAGTTGATGTTATGTTATCTTCTCTTTCAGCATTTAAAGAGATTGAAAACTACGCCATAAATTTTTCTTGATATGAAGAGGGTGTTACATGAGTACTTGAATGAATAGGGGTTGATAATAGAGCATTAGTATGGGTAGAAACCACCATACGAGTATCGCCTCTACGTTTATCCATGTTTTTAGTGATTCAATGGTTTGGTATAGGTTTAGGTCATTTTTTCATCATTGGGATGGACTTTACAACTTTCCTCTTTCATTGGCCTACTAAAGAAGATATGAATCCCTTGGATACAAGGGATCCGAGGTCTAAATCAAAAGCATTTTTAGTATTATCATCACCCTGCATTGCTTGGTTCTCTACCACTGTCTCACCAGGTTGTTTATAAAATGTATTTTGGCCAATGAAACTTTCCCATGTTTCATTTCTCTTACTAAGATCGTCTACAATCAAAACCCTTAATAAACCATGATGATATATAATTTTGGAAAGGTTTCTTTTGTTCTTATTTACTTGGATTAGCATTTTTCTTAGACTCTTCCATAAGTAATAAGGAAAGTTGAACTATTGGTCAAATTCAAAATGCAACAGAATCTGAATGTGATATTGAAAGATAAGAGAATAATTCCATTCACAAGTAAAATACCTCTATATAATTTCCAATTCAGCGTTCCATTCATACTTGAGCCAAGCATGTGGTATCCCCTTCGCCCAGTTTGCATTATGAAATATGGGTTTCAAAAATTGATTGCACGGGTCATGTGCTATGGGACGATTCTTGAACCACCTTTCCCCTTCTATCAGTAAGCTTGTGGCATGAGATATTGACTTATTAGTCACCTCCAATACCATTTCCCCAACTCGGGATATGCATCCACTAAAACAATTTTCAAATTGAAGTGTCACCTCTTCATTGTGTACTATGAACCTAGTGAAGAAATCATGCGAGCCCGTGACCTTAAGAATTTTTTGGCATGATTTATATTTGTTATCACTGAAATTTTGTCCGCACAGGGCGACAAGAACTCCGCATCGTCAACACATAAAAACAATCATTCATGTCATAAGGTTAATTCCACAACACAGCAAAAGGGTCAAAACTATACAAAATGGCCAAAAAATTACAAGGCGCTTTGCACCCACTGGGCGCGCGCGCGCGCGCGTAACATCTTCGTATCGGGAGTGCATATGCGCGGCTGTGGGGTGAAAAACCCGCGCGCCTGCCAAACAACGCATTTATGAAACTGGTCGGCCTCCCAACCACTAATGGATCGGCTCCCAAGTCGATTTGACACCAAATCCGAGCTCAATCTGTGCGGGGAGGCTGGTCAAAGACCTAATTGTACCCTAAAGAGCCCCTTTTCACATACAAAAGAGGTTGCATAATAACCCAATGCTTGGCTATAAAAAGCCATGAATGATCACCATTTCTTCAAGGAATTCTTCATACTGTTATGCTGCTGAGATTGCTAGAGACCCCTTCTTTGGCAACACACATTGTAAGCTGCATTTCATAAGCTATTCACCCCTCACTTGAGTGAATAAGTTTGGAGTTCTTTCACCCACATTTCATCTTTTCTTTATAAGAAGAGCAATCAGTTGAGGGCCTCAAGAGCCTTCCATTGGAGAGGGAAGGGACCCAAGTCCTCTTTCTCCATTGTGTATCTTTGGATTTCAACAATCAGACCAGCTTATACATTGGTGATATTGGTCCATTTTCATTTGTTTCTATTTTTGTTCCTATGCTCATAGTTTCATTTAGTCTTTGTTTAATTCTTGTTAATAGCTTTATTGTTTTCTTTCTAACCTTTTACCATACAGCTGTCATGCCCAGCAGAGCCCAACTGGGCATGTAAGCACTCACTTTTTGCTCACACAGCGACGGGAAGAGTGCAAACAGATTGGCGACCATACTGGGGAGTTTGGTATAAATTCCTCCCTCATTTGGGCTTTATTTGCTTTCCTTTTGTTTTCACTGACTTGCAGGTTCACAAACCGGCCTCTGCCGACCTGATTAACAGTCAATTCATCAGAAATTGGGGAGAAATCGATTCGGATTTTCTTCCCGGACTTTTTGACGCAGGCGCGCGGGTATTCCTATCCACAGGCGCGCGTCGGGCACGTAAGCGCTTTTTCTCCTCTGTTTTGTCCGCGCACAGGCGCCGAATGCGCCTCTGTCCACACAGTGGGCCGCGCATTTGAACCAAAATTTGCATTGTAAGACTTTGGATGTTTGGAAAATCATTTTTCCTGCTTAAGATGATAATGTGTAAGCTCTGAATACTACACCAC
>ML785932.1:614437-635486 GCA_009831015.1 Picea engelmannii
CATATCAGTTAGCTCTGCCCAGTCAGTCGAAGCTACATCCTATTTTTCATGTTTCATGCTTGAAGAAGGTGATTAGAACCAGGTGCCAAATTCAAACCAACCTTCCAGAGTTAGCTGAAGAAGGATCCATTTGGCTACAACCAGAAGCAGTTTTGGACCAGCGGGAGCGTCGCCTGTGTCAAAGAACCATCAAGGAAGTGCTAGTACATTGGAAATATATGACTCCAATAGATGCCACTTGGGAACCAGCTACCATTCTGCATTAGTTTCCACATCTCAAGCCTTGAGGACAATCCTGTTTTTAAGGGGGCGGACATGTTAAGGTCCTAACCCGCACATAGGTAGATCAATGTATTCGGATGTAATAAAGGTCAATATTAATAAGACCTTTCAATAAAATAGAATAAGGTGGATGTAAGAAAACCTAATAGAAGCTTCTGCTTCTAGAAGGATCTTCCTCTAGATGCTTCTCTTAATAGACATATTTAGTATAAATAAGGGTCGAGGGTATGAAAACCCTATCTTGGAGATTATTGTAACAAAGCATTGTTTGACTAGAGGTTTCCCCCTCGAAGAGGCCTGTGAACATTGCTTTCTGAATCAAAGTGCTTTTCTATTTCTATTTCGTATATCATTTCTGTGTATTGTGAAGATTATGCTGGATATTTTACTGTTATTCTGCCATTTCTAGAATTTTATTTCTATTCTGCATATTTTATATATCTGGTATCTTGCAGATAGACTGACCAAGTACACACAATTTTTTGAACTCTCTCATCCCTTCAAAGCTAGTACATTTTCCACCGCATTCATGGAGACAGTTCAAAAGCTACATGGCATCCCAAAGATTATTGTAAGTGACAGAGATCCCATATTCACTGGAGAGTTTTGGATAGAATTATTTTCTTGTTTGGGTACTCAATTGGCTCATAGCTCATCCTATCATCCTCAATCTAATGGACAAACAGAGATAGTGAACAAATGTCTAGAAGGCTACCTTTGTTGCTTTGTCTCTGATAAACAAACACAATGGCTCAAATGGTTTCCCTTGGTAGAATGGTGGTATAACACTTCCTTTCATACTGTAACAAAAATGACACCATTTATGGGACTCTATGGATACCACCCTCCTTCCATCACTTCTTCTCTAAAAGAAAAATATAAGTTTCAAGCCATGGAACATCACATCGAGCATCAACAACAAGTTCTTCAAATCTTAAAGGAAAACCTGACCATGGCACATAATCACATGAAACAACAAACAGATCAACATCGTAGTGGAAGAAGTTTTGAAGTAGGGGATTGGGTGTTTTTAAGACTACAACCATACAAACAGATGTCCCTCAAGAAAGACAAGAAGGATAATAAATTATCACCAAAGTACTATGGCCCTTATAATGTGTTGCGAAAGATTGGTACTATGGCATACAAATTGGAGTTGCCTGCATTTTCACGAGTACACCCAGTTTTCCATGTTTCATGCTTAAATAAGGTTATAGGCGACAAGATCCCAGTTCAAACTATATTTCCAGAACTTGATGAGGAAGGAAAAATCATATTGGAGCCTAAAGCCATCACTGACACAAGAATTCTCCAGCTGAGGAATAGATCCATTTCAGAGTATCTCATTAAATGGAGGAAACTACCGGCTGAAGATTCCACTTGGGAAGATGAGTATTTTATATAGAAGCATCTAGAGTTACTCAAGCATTGTGGACAACACTTGTCTCAAGGGGATAGACATGTTAAGCCCTAATATTTGCCCATTACACTTTAATTGTGGCATATTACATTAGTAATGTTATTTTATTTATGTCAGCTTTATTCTATTAGTTGTAATTATACCTCCTAGTCTCCTATATATACCAAGGAGACATTTTCATTTGGAATCATCTTCTACTTGAACATTTGTGTGGGGTAAAAGGACGTTTCCCCCTCGAAGAGGCTTATTATCTAAAATTATCTCTTGTTGAAGGCGTTGAGTACTTATTCTAAGGTTTTTCTATGCTATATTGATATTTGGTTCTTAACAACAACCTACATCTATGACTGTTGTAACATATCTTGAACAAAATTCTCCTTGGATATGGGTTTATGGTACAATCTTAAATGGTGGCCATTCACTACAAAGGATATCTAATATTAATCTATTGTTTTGATTCTCAAAGAACCATTGTCAAAGACGGTCTCAAGCCCATATGGTCCTATCCATTGTGTGGAGAGCTTACCCATGAATTTATTGAATCTGGAATCAAAGAGGAGATCCCAGTAATCAAGTTTGAAGACCTAATTTCCAACAAATATTTCAAGCCACATGGCCTATTGTTCCTAAACAAGAATGGTATGTTGGAAGGAATCCTATCGAATTTTATCCAACTCATTCAATTGTGCCACCCTTTTCTTCTGAGCCTCTATCAAATCTAAAACTAATTGCACTATTGTTCTGAAATTCCTTCTTTGGAATTAAATGGGTAGGATAACTTGTTTTCTATATACCCACTCATAGGGGGTGAGTCATGTTATCACTCCAGGAAACTCTCTTAGGATGTATCTTAGAGATGTCTGGTAACTTAACTATTTTTATAATTATTTTTTCAATAATCGGTGTGGGATTGGATCAAGATGAATATCTAAATCACTGGATTGGATCTTCAAGACAATCTAGTTATATTCACACAGTACAAGGCCTTCAAGAGCTATTATTAGATAGGTTTGTAGGTCAAATAGATAAGAAACCAATCAATTAACTAGAACATACATAAACCATATATACGATGGGTCAACAAACTAACAATGGATGCTTATGATTCTTGTTTAATAATCAAAGTTAAGATGACAGTCACCGTAGGACATTTAAACAGAGACAAAGAAATGATTTTAACTCATAGGCATATAATATAAATGAAAAGAGAGTCTGACAATAACAATGACAGAAGCTTGCAGGCTAAATATATTAAAGAAAGTGTCTTATCACAATAACAATATAGTTTAGAACTCAAATTTGAACCCTTATTCTCTAAAATTGATAGGATTTATAGCCTTTACAAGTAGTTTCAGATCCTCAATAGATGGATCTGATAACCTCTTCTCCTATCTCAAATTTGAATTTTTGAGGTGGCTGGAAAAGACAGAAATTTCTGGAAATATGCTGCTCAAATATTTACCCATATCTCTCAAACCAAAACCGTTGTGTAAAAAATGGAAGGGACTTTGTAGATTGGTTTGTTGTGAGAAAAAAACTCTCTCAATTATTTGAGATTCGTTTTCATTTCCTGGGATCTGCATTTAAAAAACATGTGTCAAACAGAGAAATCCTGAGATCCAAAAATTAGGGCTCAAAGATGAATTCGATTCTCCCAATATATGACACCTGTAGGAAACATGAGAGACTTTATTGTTATCTGACATGTTAGTAACAAAAACCTCCTCCCGTTTCTCAAAAAGATTCTTTAGTCACTCAGAATCATCATTTGAAAATGATGACTCAGCATAGTAAAAACAGACTTTTCTACACTTTCGGTGGCTTAGAAGCCCTTTTGGAAAGGTGCTTAGCCACCGAAACCTGAGTTTTGAATTTTTTGAAGGGAAAACCAAATTAAATGTTTTTCAAACTTTATTACAAACCTAAGGATCTAAAAAATGAACCTTAAAAAAATTAGAAATGTATTTTTTAATGACTTCCTATCGCCTAAAATAAACAAATATATCTGTGTTATTTGAGGAGATAAAATTTGTCTCCTTATGGGGATGAAAGCCTCCCTGCGAGGTTTCAAGAACCTCAACTCCAATGCATTTCCTATTGGGCTATGGAGTCATTTGTCTTGTGTAACTAATCTTCTGAAAATCTATAACTTGTCTGTAGCCTTTACCATTAGTTTATGGAGTCGTTTGGCCTTTAGAAATGATCCCCTGCAAACCTGTAGCCTGCATGTATCCCATATGTAGCTTTTACAAAAGATATCTAGATCCTGGAAAACTGGATCAAATTTACTTAAAATAGAAATTCAAAACTATATTCACAAAAATAGGAAAAGATCCTATTTAAGGGGTCAATCCCTTATCTTAAAAGTATTCATAGTCTTCGACAGCTGTAGTGATCTTTAGATGTTGATGGATGAGGTTGAAAATGCCACCTTGGCAAACCAGTCATCTTTTACTAAAAATAGATAAGAAGTTTTATCTTCCTCACACTGCTGACACCTCCAAAACTGAAATAGAGCAATAAAACTGATGCTCTAAATTACGATCATCACTTAGGAACCTTTCTCATGCCAATTGGAACAACAACACTTAGATCTGTGAAAAATGAGTGGCTTTTTGCCCTTCTTTGCGCTTCTGGTGGCTAAAGAGCCGGAAATCTTAACCTGTAAGATACCAAAAGCTCTGCTTTCGGTGGCTAAAAACGATTGTGAAAGCTTGCCTAAGCCACCGAAAGCTCTGTTTTGAAACTGGCTTTCAAAATTGAAAAAATGTATTTCCTTTCATCTTTTGATCTTCACTTCTACTCCTTTGAGGCTTCAGCATCCTGAGAAGAGTCTGGGTTATCAACAGAGTTGATATCTGCCCCTGGATTATCAACAAAATTAGTGGCTGCTTCTGCTAGGGTTAACAGAGAAATAAGTGCCTTAGGTCTTGGAGGCATCATTTTCATTCTTAGCAGCCTGATATTCCTGTACAACCTAGAATCAACATTTGGTTCCTTTTCTCCAGTTTATCGTATTGTTTAGTAAGCCTTTGGTGAGAATCATACAACTCAATATCTCTTTCTGTCAAAGTTTGATTACTAGTCTTAACTTCTCTGTCAAGGAGTTCAATATCGTAAACTTGTCTTAGAAGTTGATTGATTTTTAACAATTTGGGCTTGTTGGTTGATGCCTCATCCTCTTGCATATTCTTCTCTTCTTTAGGTGTAGGTGAAGGCAAATTTGCATACTCTTTTATCTATTTTCCAACTGGGACTGCTCCTTGAAGATATGGCTCTGCTACAGTTTCCTCATGATTTGCTGCAACCTGTTGTAACCATTTCCAAAAATTATACCACTAAGCTTCAAATATCCACTTGTCAAGTCATATCCATTTATAATGTTCCATATGGATTAGTAAGAAGTCTGGGAGGAAAAATATAGGTTGAAAAATCCATGCATTGGATGAATAGGTGGGGGTGGCACTTGACTAGAACTAACACTGCTATTATCACTTGTTTGAGATCCACCTTGACTAAGCACCTCCAAAATAAAAATAAAAACCTTGGTAATGATGACTTTAATTATATTCTATCATCTGGAACTGTCCTCATGGCATTCAAATCAAGGGAAATCCTATCTGTGAAAAAATAGTAGCATTCTGCCATGTTCTGTGCTTTCGGTGGCTAGGAGAGCCAAAATTCTAACCTGTAAGCCACTGAAATTTCTATTTTCGGTGGCTAAGGATAGTTGTGCAAAATGAAATAGCCACTCAAAAGGCAGGCTTTCAAAATTGCAGAGATGCATTTCTTTCTACCTCACCATTGTTGGACAACATCGGGATTATATGTTTTCATATTAGGAATTCCATACATCATCAGACCTCTAATTCAATCAACACATTTATATGTAGTAACATAATGCCCTTTTCATTGAGTTGATCAGATGTTCTGTGTGTTAACACTCCAACTACAAACAAAAGAACAATCAATCCTGGATTGAATCCCTTGCCAACAGCTTGAATAAGTATTCTATCCTAGCTAACAAATGAAAATAAGTTTGTCTAAGAAGAGAAATACTCTTTTGCAGATTCTTTGATTGAAATTTGCATTCCCCTTTCTCTTCTTGTTGGTGATGATACCTGGAAAATATGATCGATGTTTGAGTTAATTCAACACTTTGCTTTTATAGAGTCTCACATCTACCTTCAAGTTCTTCATGCCTGCATAAAATGCTCATTATTTTTGTTTGACAAATTTGATCAAAAACCCCAAAACAATCATTATTCCACCGTTAAGAAAAAGAGCCTGCAGATGCCATTGGACTTCCATGCTCGTGGAACCATCCTCTTAATCATTTCAAGAGTGTGATCTACAACCTTTTGTGGGGTTTCTTTCTCCTTGTGCTCATCATCAAGAGTCAACATACTGGGTTTTAACAAAATTCCCTCAAACAACACATTGTTCTCTGCCAAGTAGAAGAAAACCTTAGTCTAGACTTTCTCTGCCACTTCAAGGCTTTTATCATTGAAATGGTCTCCATTCAGTAGAATATTTGGATCCACAATGGGCACAAGGCCATTGTCCTGAGAAATGGAAACATAACATGCAAGTCCCCAAGAAGATTTACTTATTTAAGAAAACTGAAAGAAATATATCTTCTCATATGAAAAGCTTATTCAACTGCCTACTCCTACTCTTAACCGGTAAAAACATGCTCACCATGTAACATCATACTTCCAATGAAGCCATAATAACGTCGAACTATTTACAAAATCTCTTTGCATGCAGATAAATTTCAAAGAACACTTCATGTCGTGCAGTAGAATTTCAACTTGCAGAGCATACTTACAATTATCATTTGCTTTGATTCCAAAGATTGCACAACTGAAGACTTTTGAAGAACAAAACTCCATATAAACATCTATTGGATCATAGAAAGAAGCTAATTTTGCTTGTTGATCAAGACTTTCTTCTCCTTTTGATATATAGATCTGCTCATAAAAACGTTTCTGCAATTCTGAAAATAACAGTGAGTTGATTTGACTACTAACCCCTTCTCGTTTGATATCTTCTTCATAAATGATACCAGTCTTTTGTTCATAAGATGTTGCAAATAGAAGAGAAGAACTTAACCTTTAGGAATATTAAACTTATCATATTTAATGTCTTCTGCAAACATAGGATGACTGATTTCAAAATGATTTTGTTCCTTGATGGGAAAAGAAAAAGGCTCATAAAAATCAGATTTGTAGCTGCTACTCAAGTCAACATCATTTGTTGTAGAAATTTGGTCTTCTTCATCTTCATAATTATCAAAAATTGGAGAACAAAAAACCTCTACATCTTGCAAAGAAGAACATATGATCTTCAACCCCTTCTCTTTACTTACAGGTGAGAACATATTGTAGGCAGACTCTTGAAAAATTTCAGTAAATTCTTCTTCTATAACTATTCCTTCATGCAAATCAAAGGCAACAGGTGCATCAGAGACAAGGCTTGATGCATCTACAACCATGCAATCCTCATAATTAATTGTATCGAGAGACTCTTACTCAACAACATCATTTTCATCTTTACAAACAGAAGAATGAACTACCTCCTGCAGAACTTGCTTCTCAAATTCATTACAACAATCTTCAAAGAGACTTTCAGCTAGAAATTTATCCTTACAAAAAAAATTAAAAGCATCATAAAAACTTGATAATGAGTGAATACTTAAAGTTGGAAGAGATCAGCACCAATGAAGGGCTTCTCCCTTCAATGAATATCTGAAAATATTAATTTGAACATCCTCATGTATAATTTCAAGCCGATGAATAAAGTCATGAAAGTTCAGCAAGTGTTCAGCTGGCACCTCCCACTCTTCTCCTCGAAATATGGGAAGAATTTTTTCCCATTCATCTCTACTAGGTTCTGGAAGAGGGTAACCAGAAATATTTGAGAAATTGCAAAATGCATACCTCTTGTTCATTTCATACTAGTGGAGTCACGAACAAATTTCTGAACAATGGAGTCGCCAGATAGATGATTACAAATGAAAATATGTCCACACTTTGTCTATCATCAAAGATGGATCTTGTCGTCTCCTAAGGAAGTTGAGCTTCAATCTCCTCTCCCCGGCAACGATGCCAATTTTTTATCACTCCAGGAAACTCTCTTAGGTTGTATCTCAGAGATGCCTGGTAACTTAACTGTTTTTATTATTATTTTCTAAATAATGGGTGTGGGATTGGATCAAGATGAATATCTAAATCACTAGATTAGATCTTCAAGACAGTCTAGTTATATTCACATAGTACAAGGCCTTCAAGAGCTATTATCAGATAGATTTGTAGATCAAATAGATAAGACACCAATCAATTAACCAGAACATACATAAACCATATATATGATGGGTCAAAAAACTAACAATGGATTCTTATGATTCTTGTTTAATAATCAAAGGTAAGATGACAGTCACCATAGGACATTTAAACAAAGACAAAGAAATGATTTCAACTCATAGGCATAGAATAGAAATGAAAAGAGAGTTTGACAATAACAATGAAAGAAGCTTGTAGGTTGAATATGTTAAAGAAAGTGTCTTATCACAATAGAAGTATAGTTTAGAACTCAAATTCGAACCCTTAGTATCTAAAATTGATAGGATTTATAGCCTTTACAAGTAGCTTCATATCCTCAAAAGATGGATCTGATAACCTCTTCTCCTATCTCAAATTCAAATTTCTGAGGTGGCTAGAAAAGACAAACATTTCTGGAAATATGCTGCTCAAATATTTACCCATATCTCTCAAACCAACCCCATTGTGTAAAAACGTGAAGAAGCTTTTGAATATTGGTTGTTTTGAGAAAAAAACTCTCTCAGTTATTTGAGATTCATTTTCATTTGCCCGAGATCTGCATTTCAAAAACATGTGTCAAACAGAGAAATTATGAGATCCGAAAATTATGGCTCAGAGATGAATTCAATTCTCCCAATATATGACACCTGTAGGAAAAATGAGAGAGTTTATTGTTCTTTGACATGTTATCAACAAAAATCTCCTCCCATTTCTCAAAAAGATTCTTCAGTCACTCAGAATCATCATTTGAAAATGATGACTCAACAAAGTAAAAACAAACTTTTGTGCACTTTCAATGGCTTAGAAGCCCTTTTGGAAAGGAACTTAGCCACCGAAACCTGAGTTTTGAATTTTTTGAAGGGAAAACCAAATTAAATGTTTTTGAAACTTTATTACAAAACTAAGGCTCTAAAAAATGAACCTTAAAAAATTTAGAAATGTATTTTTCAATGACTTCCTATCACCTAAAATAAACAAATTTGACTGTGTTATTTGAGGAGATAACAAGTCCAATGGTGTTTTTCCATGTTGTCCTGTAAGCCCACAATTCCTCCAAAATTCTATCTACCCAGTTGATGTAGGAGCATCATCATCAACAATTAAATAGGACAGGTGGACGACAACTCAACACCCAACGTACATATTTGAATTTTTTTTTTTATTCCAAGGAGAGCACGTCTTTCTGTTTTGAAAGGATTATAATTTAATGCTTTTTAATATTTTGAGGCAAGAGCCATTACATAAGGCCCTTGAGGTTGTGATCATTTTAATTATCAAATAAGGTTGTACAAATGTTGAGTATCAACTCATATCTAAATATAATTTCCATTCAATGTAATATTCCTTAGTAGATGAATGTATTAACTATGATAGGATATCTCTAAGGTAGTATGGAGGGAAGGCTCAAGAAGCCTCTCCATGTATAAATATATGTATTTTATACCCAAATGAGGTTGTTGATTGTTATTTTTATTGTTGTTGAAAGAGTGGTTGAATCTTATGAAGAGTTGTATGAGTCCATGTACATATTTTACTGAATGAATACAAGAAGAGAGATTTGATTCCAAATGTATGGTGTTGTTTTTATCTGAATTATTTTAGTACATATGATGTTTATTTATTCTCTATGTGTTTTATCTTCTTATGGATCTTTTATGCATGGATATGTTTTTCATGGTTAAGTGTGGGAACCTTTGATGTTTCCGTAAAGTTCATTTCTTTCTCTTCTGAGATTCCTGGTGCAAGGAGTGCATAGTTCCCACAAAGAGTGTGTAGGTCGAGTCGAGATAGACTCAGAAGCTCAGAAGAGATAATGTGAATTTATAGTTGAAGTGCAAGGAATGCACAATTGTTTAGTTGAAGTGAAAAGAGTGCACAATTTCTCATTGGAGAACAAATATTGGAGAATACCCATGCAAGGAGTGCATCGGGGAAACACTTTGTTTAAGTATTGAAGAAGTCTCATATGAGACGAACGCAAGGAGTGCATGAAGCGATTTTCTCAAAAATATCTAAGTTTGAAACTCGTTGAAAGTTCTAGGGATGCAAGGAGTGTACCTGAGGTCTATAAACCGAGGAGGAACAAAACTCAGAAAAGATAGCGAGTACAAGAGTTCCGCAAGAGGGACTTACAAAATTTCTATGTCAAGAGATTTAAAGTGCCAGAGGAGTGCAAAAGAGGGCACCAGAGATCCTATTTATCTTGTGTAGTCAAGCTCAGGAAGGAAAATGATCAGAATACTTAAGGAGATGAATATTTTTTGTTTTAAGAGTCAAATGGTTGAGATCTGTTCAGGAGGATCGAGGGTCTTTCATTACCCTCATACATGGAGAAGCAATGTAGGTTTTAACCATGTGAGTTTTTGATACTTCGCACGTTCGGGGAAGCCGTGGATTGATTTCAAAGGATAAGTTATCGAAGAATGGAAATAAATGATTGATATCCATTTGGGAGTGTGCAAGAGAGTGGATAGTCGTTGGATCAGGAGGATTTGCGTGAGGGTTATTCAGTGAATTCCTTTGGACTTCACACATTTGGGAGATTTGACACATGGAGTTAATCATATCCATACAAAACCCAAGGACACATGTCTGTAGATTGTGTACTCTAGTGGAATAGCACTATGGAAGAAGTTAGGAGTGGAGGTTCAATAATGGAGGAACCCTGAATTCCCAGAGGCCTAGTGTTCTTCTGGGTCATCCATTGGAGAGGACATGTGTCATAATATTAGAATACCTAGAAAATAGATACTTAAGGAGAATGGAAGGAAGAGGAGGTTGATCTTTCTGGAGTCCTGAAGCCTAGAGTTGATCAGGACCATTGATCAGGAAAAGGAAACATGGAAGAAGATCCAGAGGTCTGGAGGTATGACACTCCAGAGGAAACATAGGGAAGTGTTGTGAGTTCATGAAGGCCCAAAGGCCAAAGTCAAATATAATCGTTCGTTTGAAAATGATGTGTGGTGACATATCCCATAGTTTGGGAATGTGGCACTTTGACGAAATTGAATCATCGTGTAGACATGAATAAAATCCCCAGAGTATTGAAAGGAATCCTAACCATCGATCAAGAAGGGGACATGTGGAGGAAGGAGAAGACCCTTCAGGGTTTCGGCAATCTGAGATATTTTTGGGAAAGGTGTTGTGAAGAAATATTTGAATCCCGAAAAATGTAATTTGAGTCGTCGATCTCAGTATTTGCTTAAATTCGTTGATCTTTCCCCCTAGTGTTCGACATTTCATGGATTTTGTCTTGGGAGACAAAAAGGATAAAAGGTCTCGAAGTCCCAAAAATTTCAGGGATTGAAGGTTTGGCCCTCGATCTCTAGGGAGGCTCTTCCAGTGCTCAAGGACTCTCGAGAAAAAAAATTTGCATTCGAGAGGAAATATTAAGGACCTATGTATTGAAATTTTGGGCTTAGAGGGAACCCGTGAGCTAATTTCAGCTCTCGACTAGAACGATCCTAGACCGAGAGGTTTCACATACCATGGGAAAGGGTGGGGTCTGCATCAAGTGGTATCAAATCTCGAATTTAATTTCTGTGTGAAGGAAGGTTTAGAATCATGTTTCCGAGAAGACGTGTAGAGAGACCTATAGCAAATCCATCCATGGAACGAGAAATGAGTAAACTCCATGTGAGATTTGATGCTATAGAGACAACGTAGAGAAGAGAACCTGATGTTGGTGACATCAACGAAGATGAGAGTGAAAAATGGAAGTTGAAGAAGCTGTAGAAGGATATGTTGCAGAGGAATGCTTGTTGAAAGGAGTTGTAAAAATGGGATCTAGAGAAAAAATGGAAGTCTCGATGTATGAATGGAACTTATATGTTGAGGAGTTGTTGGATTGGATAAGTTTCTTAGACAAGTACTTCAATTATGAATAAATCGAGGATGAGAATAAGGTGAAGCATGTTGTTACTAGACTTAAGGGACATGCAATGCTATGGTGGGATGAATTGCAAGTTGACAAAAGGCACAAAGATAACCAAAAGATAAAAAAAAGGGATAGAATATGTTGGATCATGTTGTCATTGATGCCAAAGGATTTATGTCAAAGTAACAATGTCTTGTCATAGTATATTCATGTAGTGATTTATGGATCATGTATTGTCCTTGATGTCAATGGATTGATGTCAAGTGTATTCATAGTCATATGATGTCATGCATAGATGAAGATGGATCAATAATTTGTCATTGATATATGATGCATAGTTCGATTGATGAAAATATGACTCATTATTGTCATGTCATGGCTGATAGGGAGTACAGATGGATGAATGATGCAGGAGCATCGTAAGTAGTCAAGCAAACGTGGAGGCGAAAGACAGTTGGAAAGCGCAACACACATTTGCTCATGTTTTGAGATATTTTTGAAAACATTAAATGTAATGGTTAAAGGGAAGCGTACTTGCATATCGTAAACAGATCATGAGCAATTTCTCTCATCTGTAGAAAGTTAAGAAATTTATGCATAGTTAATGAAAGTAGGTAGGTTTGAATGATAGATTAGACAGTTGTAGAGCATAGGAGGGAAAACTGATATAGACACCCTCATTCTTGTATTCTTGTATCAATCAGTATTGTATCATTAGAACATTAGAACATAATAGAGGAGGAGAGAATTGTAGCAGAGTTGTAGAGAAAACCCCATGTACAGGAGGTTTGAATTAATATAAGAAGCTTTGGACCAGATTTCATGGTGTTATGATGTTTTATGTTTATGCATGGTGAATGGTATGCTTACAATGTTTTTATTCTCTCTATCTATGCATTTGTTGTTATTCTGTGTTGAATGTATGATTTCATGTTGAATATATGAAGTTTTAGAGAGAAAGAGAATGAGTTTCAATTGTTTCTCATCTTGAGTGAGAAATTCCTGCAAGGAGTGCAGTGAAGTGTCTGCAAGGAGTGCGTTGACAAAGACTCATAGTTTATCTTTGTAATCTCAAGAGGGATACCATTGTTCTCATTCCAACAGAAGTGCAGTAGTAGCATAGAATCCGTGCAAGGTGTGCATAGGCCAGTCGAGACCTTTGAAATTGTCAACTAAGGTTGAGAGATTGAAGGACTCATGTTGCAGAGGGAGTGCATAGAGTCGAAAGACCAAATACCTAGGAGTATTTGAGCGGTTGCCGCAAGGAGTGAGAGCAGGGACCCTTTTGGAAGATTGAGTTTGTGAGGTAAGTTCAGGAGGGTTGAAACCTTTGAAGTATTCAAAGGAAGGTGAAGGATGAAGTCATCCAGCAAAAGTTAATTTCAGCGGGGGAGACTTTGGTCCATTTCACAGAAGCTATCAAGGAGGAAATTGAACGGTCGGAATTCTCCGAGGAAAACCCTCGAAGTCACAAGGACTATGCGATACAAAGAAGCTGCAAGGTGGATAAAGGAGGACAAACCCGTCACTTTGATATCTGGAATCAACGTGGACCGTTGATCATGACTTGTCGTGAGCCGTCAGATCATTTGGGGTTCAGGAACCTGAGACGACAGAGGTTTGGGATCGAGAGTTTCGAACTCCCGATACCCTGAAGTCCAAAATCACACTGGTTGTTGGATCAAGGGGAGGCTTATAGCCGTTGATCCCATTGGAGGTATCATTTCAGATTTCGAGTTTTTAAAGGTCGAAGAGTTGGGAAGCTTCACATACGGATTCGCAAATTCGCGAAGTCCAAAACCCCGATAAAGTGACATGACCCATGCGGAAGTCAACTTTTGGCTAACCTATCGGGTTTCGAAATTTTGGCATTCGTGAAGATGAGTGGTCAGGGATTCTTTGTTCTGGGATTCTCGAAATCACAAAACATGATACATCCATGCAAGAGGAGGACATGGAAAACATTTCGGGGATTCGTCATTTCGGGTTTTAGCAGTTGGAGGCTGGGAAACGCGACGACAAGTATCGCGAAATCACGAACCCTGAAGTCCCGAATTTAGAAAAGGGCACGACGTTATTTTGGCCTAGGGGATTTGAATTGGTGCCTGGTGTTTGTCCACACATGCTAAATTCATAAGGACCTGTGGACAGAAATTGTTGAAGTTTCTGATAGGGATCTCAAAGAGTCACTTCGACTCAAAGAGGAAGATTTGAACGATCTTGTTAGCGGATCTCGACCTGCGGGTTGGGGGTCTACATAAAGTGTGGTATCAGAGAACAAAAAAATTTCTTTGTTTTCTATAGAAAAGGAAGGAATAATATTTCTCAGCCATGCTGCCGAGAAGAAGAGACAGACCAATTCTTGATCCAGCAGTGGAGAGGGAAATGCGCAAGTTACGTGCCAAGATTGATGCCATGGAGACAACACAAAGGTGCACAGTCGACACTAGGGATATCAGTGAGGCTAATAGTGAAAATGAAGCTAGACACGAGGGAGAAGAAGTCACAGTCGAAGATGTTGTAGACGAATGCCTATTCAGGGTTGTTGCAAGGATAGGTGCTAGGGTGAAAATGGAAACTCCCATGTATGAGGGAAACCTAGATGTTGAAGAGCTTCTATATTGGATTAGAGCTCTGGATAAATACTTTGACTGTGAGGATGTTGAGGAAGATAGAAAGGTCAAGCACGCTATCACTAGACTTAAAGGGCATGCATCATTATGGGTTGACAGACGCTGCAAGGACAAGAAGAAAATCAAGAGTTGGGATAGAATGGTTGCGAAGATGAAAGCCAAATTCATCCCCAAGGATTATCAAATTACTTCGTTTCAGAGGATGCATAATTTGAGACAAAATATGATATCAGTGAAGGAATACACTGAAGAGTTCTAGAAGATAAACATCAGAGCAGGCCATCGGGAAAGCAATGATGAAAAGGTTGCCAGATACATGAATGGTTTGAAATATGACATTCAGGATGAGATGTGCATGATGATCATTCAGACTGTAGAAGATTCTTATCAGATGGCTCTGAAATATGAAGAGAAGTTGAGCCGAAAGAAAAGTCAGAGAGGCCAAGGAAGAAGTCCAGCCAGAGGCAAGACAATTGTCCAAGACAAAACTCAAAGACCTCAAGAAGAGGGAAAGAAACCTCAAACTCAGCACGAGAGAGGAGGAAGCTCACAGAGAGGGTAGAATGTCGATAGAAACACTTTTCCTAGAGCTAGAGGAAGAGGTAGAGGAGGTGAAGTGAAATGTTTTGTATGTGGAAAGAACGGACAAAAATCTTATGAGTGTCCAGATAGAAAGAAAGAAGGTGGTGAAACTCACATTGCCGAAGCACAAGGACGGAATGTTGAGGTAGAAGATGCTGAGGGTGGAAGATCCTTGATGATGAGGAAAGTTATCTTGAAGACAGGGAAAGAGGCAGAGAACCCAACCCAAAGGAACAATCTATTTTGAACTGCTTGCAAGACCAAAGACAGGGTATGCAAGGTAATCATGGACAGTGGTAGCAGAGACAATCTCGTTTCTACAGAGATGGTAGAAAAGCTAGAGTTGGAGACTATTGAACATCCAAGCCCATATAGAGTTTCGTGGCTACAAAAAGGACATCAGGTAAATGTCACCAAACAATGTTTAGTTGAATTTAAAATAGGAGGATATAAGGATGAAATACTATGTGATGCCATTCCCATGGATGTTTGTCATCTATTGTTGGGTAGACCGTGGCAATAGGACAGGAATGTAGTTCATGATGGGAGAAATAACACATACACCCTGGAGAAGAATGGAAGTACTCACATGTTGTTGTCGATTAAAGATAAAGAAGTGAAACCAGAGGTAAGAAACATTGTACTTCTCATGAGTGGGAAGGAAATTCTTAATGAGATTAAGAAGAAGGAAGACACACAATTCATTGTGTTCAAGAAGCCTAGCATTATTTTGACCAGTACAAGAGTGGATGATTTACCAGAGGAAATCCAGAAGTTGTTGGAAGAGTTCACTGATATAGTAGTGGACGAACTACCTCGTTCATTGCCACCGATCAGAAGTATAAGTCATCACATTGATCTTATACCTGGAGCTAATTTACCAAACAAAGAAGCGTATAGGTTGATTCCACAAGAGAATGAAGAAGTTAAAAGGAAATTCCAGGATTTAATGGACAAAGGGTTGATTAGAGAAAACTTGAGTCCATTCATTGTTCCAACAGTGCTCAGCCCAAAGAAAGATGGAGGCTGGAGGATGTATACAGACTCAAGAGTGATCAATAAGATTACCATCAGATATAGATTTCCATTGCCAAGGATGGATGATTTGATGGATTGCTTGAGTGGAGATATTTTTTTTTCAAAGATTGATTTGAAAATTGGATATCATCAGATCCAAATGAGAGAAGGTGATGAGTGGAGGACAACATTCAAGACGAATGAAGGGCTATATTAATGGCTTGTTATGCCATTTGGCTTAACAAATGCGCCTAGTACTTTCATGAGATTGATGAATAAATCCCTGAAGGATTTCATAGGGAAATTCGTCATTGTATATCTTGATGATATACTAATTTTCAACAAGATAGAAGCAGAGAATTTGAAGCATTTAGCTATAGTGATGAGAAGATTGCAGCAAGAGAAACTACTGATTAATGTGAATAAGTCAACATTTATGAGGACAAAACTCATTTATTTGGGTTTCGTTATCTCTGCAAATGAGCTGAAGATGGATACAGATAAGGTAGAAGCAATCAAGAATTGGCCATCGCCGAAAAGTGTATTAAAAGTTCGAAGATTCCATGGTTTAGCTAGTTTGTACAGGAAATTCATCAAAAATTTCAGTGGAATTAGCGCACTGATGATGGAAACGGTGAAGAAAAGACACAAATATTTTCACTCGACAGAGGAAGAAAAGAATATTTTCAACCTCTTAAAGAAAAGGATCATGGAGCAACCAATTTTGGTTTTTCCAGATTTCAGCAAGACATTTCAGGTCAAGTGTGATGTGAGTGGATATGCAATTGGAGCAGTTTTGAGCCAAGATGACAGGTTGGTCACACACTTCAGTGAGAAACTGAATGAACCGAAGGTTAAGTACTCCACATATGACAAGGAATTTTATGCGTTCATACAATCAATAAATAAGTGGAGGCATTATTTGGTTCCTAAAGAGTTTGTTTTGTACAGTGACAATCACACTTTGCAATTCATGACTCAATAGGAGAAGTTGAACCAAAAGCATGCTAAATGGGTTGAATTAATGCATAATTTTACTTTTGTAATTAAACATATTTCTGGTACTGCTAACAAAGTTGTTGATTCTTTGAGTAGGAAATGTTTTCTTATGCAGGAATTCAGAATCAAAACTTTGGGTTTTGATAACCTTAAATAAATGTACAGAGATGACCTAGATTTTAGGGAAGCGTATGAAGCGTCTGAGAATCCAATTCTCAGGGACATAAGCTAGTGGATTGATTATATGATCCAACATGGATTATTATTCAGGGGCAATCAGTTATGTATTCCAAAATGCTCCATGAGGGAGAATCTGCTGAGAGAAAAACATAGTGGAGGATTGGTCGGACATTTCAGTCATGACAAAACATTCTCAAAGTTGAATGGCGCATATTTTTGGCCAGGGATGAGGACAGATGTTAAGAAATTTTTGGAAAGATGTAGAATTTGGTAGCACACAAAGGGAAAAAGGAAAAACACAGGGTTATACCAGCCATTATCTGTACTTGAGAGGCTGTGGGATGCCGTAAGCATGGATTTTATATTGGGACTTCCAAGGACACAAAGAGGATTTGATGCAATCTTTGTGGTGGTAGACAGATTTTCAAAAATGGCACATTTTATACCATGTCAGAAAACCAGCGACGCAACACATATTGTGAACCTAGTTTTCAAGGAAGTTGTCAGACTTCATGATTTACCAAGAAGTATAGTTTTAGATCGAGACACCATGTTCATCGGACATTTCTGGAGGAATTTATGGAAGAAGTTCGGGACAAATTTTTCATTTAACTCAGTGTATCATCCTCAAATGGATGGACAGACTGAAGTTGTGAACAGAAGCTTGGGCGATTTGCTGAGGAGCCTAGTGACTGAACACCACAGTTAGTGGGATCACATTCTGCCACAGGCAGAATTTTCTTACAATGATTCAATCAACAGAAGCACAGGGCAGAGTCCATTCCAAATTGTGAATGGAATGCAGCCAAGGGGAGTTTCTGAATTGAAAAATTTAGAACAGAATGAAACTAGAAGTGCTAGTGCAGAAGATTTTGCAGAATAAATGGAGGAACTTCACAGCCAAGTGAGGGAACATTTGCAAAATTCGAGTCAAGAGTATTAGCGCAAAGCAGATCAACATAGGCGAGAACTTCAATTTGAAGTTGGTTATCTGATTCTTGCACATCTAAGGAAGGAAAGGTTCCCAAAGGGAACATATAACAAACTAAAAATGAAAAAGATTGGACCATGCAGAGTCATGAAGAAATTTGGGGCAAACGCGTATGAGATTGAATTAACCGAGGGGATCGAAATTTCACCGATATTCAACATCTCAGATTTGTACCCTTACAAAGATGAAGAAGCAGGAGCAGATGGTGAACAAACAAAGGTTCAGTGGACTAAACAAATGCCTGTAGTTGAAAAGCCATAGATGGAAAGTATACTTGACAAGAGAATCAACAAGAAGACTAGGAGGAAAGAGTATTTTGAATACTTGGTCAAGTGGAAGGGACATCCAGTTGAAGATGCTAGTTGGGAAGATGAAGTAGAGATTCATAAGCATGGGAATATCATGCAAGAGGAGGACGTGGAAAGCATTTTAGAGACTTGTCATTTTGGGTTTCGACAGTTGGAGGACGAGAAACTTGACGACAGGTATCGCAAAATCACAAACCCCGAAGTCCCGAATTTAGAAAAGGGCACGACGTTATTTTGGCCCATGGGATTTGAGTTGGTGCCTGGTGTTTGTCCATGTAGGCTAAATTCATAAGGACCTATGGACAAAAATTGTTGACGGTTCCGATAGAGATCTGAAAGAGTCACTTCGGCTCAGAGAGGAATATTTGAACTATCCTGTGAGCAGATCTCGACCTACGGGTTGGGGGTCTGCTTCGATGAACTCCAAAGTGGTCCTCTTATGGTGAAATCCCTCACAGGAATATGCTTTGTGGGTGATTTATCCTAGAAGTATGGTTAGAGAACCCATGATTAATTATGGAATAATGAGATGAAGATCAGTGAATTTGTCAGTGAAACTATCCTAGATGGATAGTGCTTTTCATTCCATTTCCGGTGGTATGTGGAATGTCACATAACTCCTCATAGTTTTAGATTTATGTCCTTATGAAGTTGGAGGACCCTCATATGTTGGCTAGAAGCCCCAAAAATTCAAAGAAGTCAAAGTTATTGCAAATAACAAATTATTTGAATAATAAAATGAAGTGATAAAATCAAAGAGGATTATTTAAATAATAAAGTAAATGGAGAACTTTCTAATTATGGAAAGTGGTTATAAGATGGTTAACCCTAAAATGAGGAAATTGGGTTAAGTGGTTGAGTGGCTATTGGATATATGGACAAGTGGAAAATTGGGAAAAGTTGGACATAGGTAACTATGTGGACAAAGTGTCCAAGAAGATGTTTCTAAGGAAGCTACTTAGAGAGTATAAATAAGAGGCAAGGGTCTCTTTTGAAAAAACTATCTTGAGCATATATTGAAGATCAATTCTAAGAGAGAGATTGATTGTAGGATCTCATGGATGCATCAAATTTTCCATAAGTCTGACATCATGACGAAGAAATTTTTGGAAGTTCAGAAACCCTATTTTCTGAAGGAGTACATGAGCAAAAGTGTCCCAGAGCGCATACAGACATGAGCAATGATGAGACATAGCGCATACACACGTTGGCTGAAGAAAGGAAGAGCGCGTACAGTTGGATGGAAGTCATGAAGACTTGAGTGTGAGTTGGTTCCAAGCTCTCAAAGGTTGAATCAAGTTCCAAATCCACATTCTATGGGCTCAAATCTGCCATAGAAACTTTGTTATAGTTACATAGTTTTCTTGATGGATAATCTTGCTTATTGTAGGGTGAATTCTTAAGGGATTATTGGTATGGATATTGTGATATGGTTATGTTGGTTGATTTATAGAGTGAGAAACACTCTTATGGTTCAATAATGATAATATTTCCACAATGTATTGGTTTCTTATACATGATTAAGTAGCAGTCATATTGTATGGTTGGGGAGCATGAATAAGTTGTTGGAGATCATAGATATGTTGTGATTGGTTATGGTTCAGATTGGACAATGAAATAAAGAAGTGGATGTGACTCAAGGTTGCAGAGGATCTGATTTTATCAAGGAGAGAAAACCCTAACTGATTACGAAGGTTTATGCAGGTTGTAGTACACACAGACTGCGTACATATGTGAGTTGTACTACTAGTAGGGTGTGTGCATATGCCTGTTTCACTATTGAAAGGTCACATACCTATTGATAGATTGGTATCTGTTGAGGATTGATTCCTCTTCTTAGTTGGTGCTGAGTTGTGTAAGCTGAGCCTTGCATTATAGAGTTGGTGGTCTTGTGGATTTGTAACTCTATTCATTTGTTGTTGATTGTTGATTAAGGTTGGTTGTCATTGATGTCAACCCTTGAAGAAAGACCCATAGAACAAAGGTTTGGGTAATGGACCTAATAGTGTTTGATGTAAATATGACTCATTATTGTTTTGTCATGTTTGATAAGAAGTAAATATGGATGAACTCAAAAGTGGTCCCCTTATGGTGAAAGCCCTCACGGGAAGACGCTTTGTGGAGTAAGAGAACCCATGCTTAATTGTGGAATAATGAGATGAAGGAAAGTGAATTTGTTAGGGAAAATATTCTATATGGATATTTCTTGTCATGTCATTTCCGGTGGTATGTGGAATGTCACATAATTCCTCACGGTTAGAGATTTATGTCCATGAGAAGTTGGAGACCCTAGATTTGGGTAATGGACCCAAGTTTGTTTGATGGGTAACGGTATGAGTTATGATATATTTTCAGATAATACTATTCTATATGGATAGTACATGTCATGCCATTTTTAGTGGTATGTAGAATGTCACATAACTCCTCACGGTTTGAG
>ML785933.1:0-23850 GCA_009831015.1 Picea engelmannii
AGTGGGAATTTTGGGAAAGTGGATATTAGTGTTCAGATTGAGTAAAAGTTTTTTCCAAATTTGCACTAAATTTGAAGTTGAGAGTGATAATAACATATATTAAAAAGATATAAAAAATATTTTAAATTACAATGATATTTTAGTGTTGTTTTTATTGTAACAACTACAGTATCTAAATTACTAATTTAATTTGTACTAATAACTAACATATTTTGAATATATTTAACACTAGCACAACCGCTAAATCACTGTTGGTGAACGCCGAAAGGCTTATGATTGGTAAGATGAAACGAAGAATATGAAACAACTGAAGAATATGAAACTGTTGACCTCCTTCCAGCAATTATATTGTCAGTTAGAATGAAGAAAAAGTTTGATGACGCTCATTTGCTCATTCCATTAGCAATGATATCTCATTTCCTCAATTTATAATTGTTTATGTTGTCAGCCAGAATGAAGAAAAAGTCTGATGAAGTTCATTTGTTCATTCCATCACCTCCGTGTAGCAATAATAGTGTCGGCCAGAATGAAAAAAATCTCCTTCCGACTCTGAACTGGGAGGACTTCGTTTCTCTAAAAGGGATTTAAAAAAATGAGATATGAACTTAGATCTCATTTCACGAACAAATATTAAAAAACCAAAACAATTTTTTTGATCAGACAAACCTTTTTCACCGAATCTTGAAAGCCATCATACACTAAAAACTTTTGCGAGTTTTACTTGCCGATATAATATAACTGATTCCCATTTTTGAAAATCTCTTGATATGTACAAATAATTCTGTCCGACCGTTCAAAGAGGTTAGATTAACTTATTCTATTCAATATTGAGTTTTCTACTCGAATTCTTGAATTATGTTGACAAAATTAAGAAGATTTCATACAAAAATGTACAAGAATCCAGTAAATTCTTAAAATAATATTATAAGGATAATCCAATATGCAGAGGAGCGTAAGGTGATTTTCAGTAGAGCATGTCATTCCTTTTCTCTAAAAACCGTTGTAAGGAAAACTTCCCACTGATTGGAAGAGCCCCTGCAAACACTCATTGCAAACATAACTCAATTTTCCAATTTGTAACCAAATTAGTTTTCTTCGTATTTAGTATTTCGCTACATGTAGCTTACCTGCATTTATAGTCTGAGAAGATTGGGCGCGGCTGAGAGTAAGAGGTAAATGATATTGCATGAACTAATCTTATTGTTTAATTTATAGTGTATAGAAACACAAAATCCCATTTAAAAAAAATCTGAACAGTATAGCAACTTATCTGCGGGGACATTGTAAACGTTTTCGTAGAAAATTGTGAGGAGGTCACAAGGCAGCTGCTCGACGATATGAAAAAAAAAGCAAACACGCAATATGAAACACAAATTTTATATTCCCGCGTGGGAGACCTAATGGAATGCAAACGAGTTTCCGTAGAAAATTGTGAGGAGGTCACAAGGCAGCTGCTCGACGATATGAAAAAAAGAGAAAACGCGCAATATGAAACACAAATTTTATATTCTGGCGTGGGAGACCTAATGGAATGCAAACGGCGTAATATGAAAAGCTAGGCGTTCCAATAGTCTTTCACCCTGGGCGATTCAATATGAAACGCGCCGACAGACAGAAAATGGAACGCTTATCCAATATGCCAGATGCCAGCTGAGGAATGTGGTAATCCTAAACGTTAATCATTTGAAGTGGCAATCATATAGTGATACAATAATTTTTTAATCTGATTTGGTAAATGTTAAAAAGTAAACAGGTTAACGGATGTATTAAAAAATACAAGGAAGTTATGAAGAGTAAATCACATTCATTGATTTGGGAGGACGACTAAGAATATGCCAGCATCTTCAATTGTTAGCCATCAAATTAGAATTTTAGTTTAAAAGGTGATTAATTGTGCACATTACTAATAGGTATACGCCTTTCGGCGTAACAATATATCCAAATTATTAATTTAATTTGTATTAATAACTAATAAAATATTATATTTTTTATATATTTAACACAATATTGAAATTTTAATATCCATAAATATTTCATTAGAAAATGACAAACAAAATTGAAAATACATATGTAAAATTTTAATATCTTTTTAAAATTAAATTTTACATATACAAATTTCAAACTTTCAAACATCTTTGTAAATTTGAATCATTATTCTTGCTTTCATTTGAAAAAGTTAAATAATACTACTTTTGTAATATGAAAATACAATAAAAATCAATGATATGGTTGGTTGATAGCAACAATATATTGGAACAAATACTTGCCATGCATAAAGTATTGAGTTATTGGGCTTTCATGTTTAGTCTGGGTTTGAAGGAAAATATATACACATTAAAAGTTTTTCATATCCACAACTATAAAGTGAGTATTATTAAGTTTTTTTATTTAAATAATTTAAAAAAAATATATTTAGTATAGTTTAGTTTTTGTTTTATAGTGATATTTTAAATAAATATAATGAAAATATTTAAAATAAATTATGTATTTATAATAATGAAATACAAATATTTACATTTTAATTTAAAACTTTCTATTTCTAAAACTTGTTCTCAATTTCCCATTTTTTTGATTTTGAATCTTCCAAAAAACTCTTTCCTACCAATTCCCAAGTTCTCCATAACATTCTCTTACAACAATGATATATATATATATATATATATATATATATATATATATATATATATATATATAATACAATAAATTTATTTTTTTATTAACTTATTTATTGTTCAAACAATAAAATATATAAGAATGTATTAATAGTGAAATCCATAATCTCTATACAAGAATAATTACCCTAATCTCTATACAAGAATGATTTGTTGGTATTCCAAAAAATTTAACCATGTTCTAATTCTACTTTGTCATGCTATATACAACAACATGTACACATTGCCATTGCTAAAATAATCTCGGTAATGTTTCCAAAAACGGCTAGAACTAGAACAAGGTATATGCAGCGGGTATTTTCATGCATGACTGGCTTGATTGGTAACCGTCACATATTACTGCATTAGATGCTCATGGGAGGAGAAAGGATGAACTATCAAATGCATGGAGCTAGGCCTCTTTTCACACCATCTCAATGGCAGCAGCTGGAACACCAAGCATTAATCTTCAAGTATATGATGGTAATTGGAATCCCCGCGCCGCTCGATCTCCTCAATCCTATCATGAAGTGTTTGCATGATATCAATGATGGGCAATATTATCATTGGAAACATCTTCCCAACAATAAAATTTCGGGTATGTTGGTTATCTGTTATAACCCCATTTTAACAGTTTTTCGGATCAATTTAGATGCCTATGGAAATGATATAAATATCCATATAAACATTCATACGTATATTTTTTATATGTATTGAAAATAGTTTGTAGGGACAGATTAGAATGCAGTCACAATGCTTTTACAAGTCTCCATGAAATTTGAGTTCAAATATGCATTTTTTCATACAATTGGACTATGGAGGATGGGTATATGTTTTGTAACTTTGTATATGATGTCGGATTTTTTAAACTATTAGCTCTTATAATCTATATATATCAACAAATAATTCTATGCAACACATTAGCCTTACAATTTCATGTAAACTATAAATAACAAATTGATGCGACATTTTCAACTATTAGCTCTTATAATCTATATATATCAACAAGTAATTCTATGCAACACATTAGCCTTATAATTTCATGTAAATTATAAATAACAAATTGATACTAGACAATGCATATTGATGCATATTTTTTTGTTTGGTTGACTATTACCTATGAAGATATCAACATAAATAATGACAATGTGCATGGTGATGTTGGTAGGTATAGGACCCCACCTGTTAGATATGTGGAAGTTATACAAAGCTTTCTATCTTGAGATTTTACTTTAATTAAAAGAATTATTAAAATAAAGTTTTTTTACTATTGAGTTGAGTTTTATTTAAGGAAGTTCTAAAATTAGCATTAGTGAATTAAATAATAGCCATTGATATCAAGTGAGGTGAGAAGTAATCTCAACTGTTAATCACTTTGGAGATTAGGGTTAGGTCATAATTCAAGATTATAAAAGAAACACTAAAGTGAGGAAGGAAGATGCTTTTCACACAGAGATAACAAAAGAACTAATTTTGCTAGTGTGGAGTCATTCAAGAGTGTAGAAGCAAAGACCAACTTTTACTTACATTGAGAGAGCAAATGAATTTTTCTCAAGGGTTAGATCACGAAGGACTATGATTCAAGGAGATTTTGGATAGGTGGAGAAGGACTTCCATCTAGAGATCATGACAGAGAGAAGAGAGAACAAAGGTAGTTGCAAGTGGGTTTCAACAGATTGGAGCTGTAGTAGCAGGGTCACGCCGTATGAAGTTTGTTGTATAGTCTTTGAGTGTGTGTACACGGGTTTCAGTGGAGACATACACGTATATGGGATTTTTCTTAAGGAAAGACACATACATCTCGGGAAATGTGAATAACCGAGGTTGTATAGTGGTGCAAGAGATTGTTAGGGTTTGCATGTACTGTCTATAGTTTTTTGTATTTCTCTACGATACATTTTCCCAAGTATGGGAGCCCTTATAATATTTGAAGTTATTTGAATAATAAGTTTAGTTGATGGGAATAATATATTTGTGTATTGTGTATGAGATTTTGGTTTCGAGTATTGCTTTGTTGGTGTTTCTTCACACTTGCACACGTCCTTCTTAACGCTGAAGATTTTAGACCCAGGGTTCAGCTAGAGTTGACCAACAAAAACCCCAAAACATTGATATATTAATCTTTAGCCAAGGACAAAGAAGGTCTCACCTGAGATGAAATGAGGATCACATAGACCATCTGGTCTTGTGATACGTATGAAGGATTAAACACATAGGTATCCATTCAAGATGACATTTGTGCCCTTCATTAACCTCAACTTACTATTTCCCATTAAGTAAAAAAATACACACATATATCCAAATAACACATGAATGAAACATAATAGATCATAACGGTTGTAGCTTTATTATTCATTCCAGTCCATAACACAAGTATACATTAAACAAACTAGATTCAACAACCACAAAGTTTCATGTCTCCTTTGGATAATTCCCAAGATTTACAACATATTGCACCCTATGCATTCCTTAGACTTCAAACACCTGAAAAACTCATACTTATATTCAGAAGCATTATAGTATTAAAAAGGCTCAGAGGGAGCTTGACACACAACAACTCAATGAATATTCTATGTGAGTGTCTAACTCTCTAATCATCTAACTCTATCTGTGATGTTGCTGCTTCCTTTTATAGGTTTCTCTACTCGTGAGCTCTGTCTCTTTCTGCTCCGCTCCTCTTGTTCTACTAACAAACTACCTTGCACACTTCTAACACATGCCTGTAGTCCACATAGCCTTCTGGAATTAGGGCAATATTAACTGCCTCGCCATCTTATCTTTTTTCAACTCCACGATCCTTTGTGTTTCTAACCATAATCATTCGAGAAGATTTTCTAATGATTCCTTTCTTGATTCTGGTGTGCGTTTTCTTCATTTCTGTTGTACCTCAAAACTCAGACCGACGCTCACTTAGTAGACTTTTAGGCTTGGTGCGCATTATCAAAACTCAGTCTGTCACACACTTCTTGTCCTTTGTGCATTTAGCTTAGGCACGTGAAAAACTGGAATGGGTGCGTACAAAACTTGGAATGAGTGCACATAACTTTGTTTGTGCACATGCGAGAGATTAACCCAAAACTTTGGGTGCCAAGAGACCCCCACCACTATTACTTGGCTCATCCTCAAGCCAACAACTTCATGTAATTACCGTTACAATGGAAGGGACAATGCTTATGAGTTCCTGCACAAATTCCTTAAAGAGGCACTTGGGCTCATTAATGTATCCCTAAAGATCCTGTATGAGCTGAAAAATGGCCTCATTTTCAACTGCTGTGACCCGAGAAGTTGTCAGGTTGGTTGTATTTTTTTGTCAATGAGAGGGATGAAAAAACCCGCACTTCAAAAGAATTCATAAATAATAACAAGGCCTTATTGGACTCATAAGTGATTATATCTAACATATTCTGCTTCTCATCTTGAGCTGTAATGATCTCCATTTTTTCTACAATTTCTAGCATCACAATGGCACGCTCCCTAGGAGGAAGATAAGTCATACATTTCTTTTGTTGTGCGACCTCCACTCTGCTGCGTGAACCTGATTTGTGATTGTATATACTTCCGGTGGAGTCTGGAGATGGGTCCATAGGGCGAAGTCACAATTGATCATTTTGGAGAATTCTTCCGCATGATGTTGGATATTGTGGAGAGTGGTTTGGGATGACTTAATCAGTTGATGGAATTGTGTGGTGTCTGGATCAGTGTGATGGATTGGTTGGTGAAGGGTGGTGAGATGTGATTATAGATGTTGTATGAGGTATTTTTTTGTCGAGAGTTTAAATCCCAGAGGGATGTCATGCCCTTGTGAAGAAGTAGTGGGAATATGTGCATATAGGATATCCACGATGCTAAGAAGGTTGATGAACATTGTACTGAGCTTAGTGTACTAGGCCTGGGCAACTGTATGTGCCACACTTTATGTTTCATACCTCCTCTATAATACTTGACGATCCTGAATTTCCTTTTGATATTACTCGTGCATCTGGTTATGCGCTATGATGTCTACATGATGCTGGAGTTGTAACTGCACATGAGATTGACCCAATTTGTCGTTGTGTTCACTTAACTCAAAGAGAAGGGTGCTAGCACAATATTGTATCATGGAAGCTGGAATCGGTACCAGTGGGATACCACCATGATTGGCATCTACTGTCAGTAATGTTGGGGGGTCCAATCTAAGGACCCGAGCAAAGGCATTGGAATTAGTTCTGGAAGCCGACGACTACTGATTAGTGTCTGGTACTGGTGCCGCGTCCCCAAGTTGGTGACAAAGATGGTTGAAATTACACATAGCCTCTCAATTCACTTTTTTTTGTAGCAACAATTAGCATTTTAAGGAATCTATTAATGTGGCAATGCCTAATACCATATGGATTGGACCCTCCTGTGTGGAGGGAATAGTAATGCAGATGAATGGGTCAATTAGTTGTTTCTTTTCCCCAACTAGGGTAGCTTGTGCATGCAGTTTCATAGGATGGGGATCCCAAGAGTTCTTGTCTATCATATCATCATTGGAACCCCTGCCTCGGGGGATCATGCACTATGCTTGCTTCCACACAACTTCAACATTATTTTGGTCATGATTGTGCTTAGTGCGTGTTTCTAGAGTATCATTGTTTTCAGTGGGAAGTGGTTAGATATGAGCAAGCCATTCAACCATGTATTATTTAATTTATTCTTCCGTAATGCATAATGGGAGGAGTGCCATTGCAACGCCTTGATAATCAGAGGGATAGGTGAACACGCATGGAAAATACATTCAAATAAAAGGTATCCATCATACCTGTCCATGAGGGTGCACGAGATGTTCTCTTGCAAAGTAGTTTCCTGGATTAGTTGTTGGTACCAAATATGAAGCAACTCGTCGTTGGAATATTTGGCGCGAGGATCTTTTCTCTCATGTAATCACAAGAATCAGGGATCTTCAAAGGTAGGCCTACTTCTAGCAGGTCGTTCAAATCCTAGAGGGGGCTTCCAAAGAACCATAGGGAGAAGCAGTAGAATCCAACTATAATGAAGCTCTTTCCTTGATTTTTGGGCGTCTAACAAATCATCAATGAATTCATTCATTACATATTGAGCCCAAGACATCTAAACACTGGCTACACACCATTTAGCTGTGATGACTACCCCGAATGGACACCCCTCCTTTGTACAATTGTGCATGATTTTGTATTCTATCAGCTGTGTAGAAAAGTGAACCAGCTGGGCATTTATTTCTAAAATGAGTACCCCACGTCGACCATGACATGTATTGTATGTGTTGTAGATCTCATTTTTTTTAGCATATTTAGCGGCTAAGGATTTTTGTAGCTCATCATCATGCATGGGTAGGTTGGTAACACAATTTTTTTTTTCTTCATTGACTATATACTTCCTCCCTAGCCACAAGTACCCACCATGTAGGTGGGTAAGTAAAAGACATGCACACAGGGTGACAATCCCGCTATGCCTAAAATGAGGGTAGTCAATAAGAGGGAGAATGTCGACTTGTTGAAGGGGTTGGAATCACACTTGGGTGAGAACTAACAACTTACCGTATTCACTTCAAACGATGCAGGAATAATGGTGGAAGGCCAAGGCGAGAAACTATGCGATGTCCTAGACATCGTAATTGATGAACTAGAAATCCTGCACTCTCTCTGTTCAAGAATTTGTGAAACTTGCATGCCAAGGTAATGCCTTCTCTATTTCTTGAAAGTTCATGGAAACCCTGGATCTATTCTGATCATGTGGTTTTCTTGACGAAGCCACAATAATTATTTTGGTGGGGTTCTATGGAAAGCTATTGCTGGAAAAAAAATGCGGATACTTCCACTCATGTTTACTATTGTGCCCTTCCGACTAAGATTATGGAACCACATTTTATATATGGAGGAAAGTATGTATTGAGTTGAATAACATTAATTATTAAAATAGAAAGTTACCAAGAGGGCACTGCAAGACAACTAGGAGGTGTGCAAGGGTTTGTTCAGAACTGAGAGTGTCGTAGGGTTACTGCCATTGTCTTCCTATTTATTCATATATATCCTGCTCTAGAATTTCCATAAATATATAAATGAATAGAAGTTGTGTGAGTCGCTTTCATCTTCGTTCGTGATTCATGACCTGTATCAATCCTTGTGCATTAATGGCACACGATGACTGATTTTATTGCCAAACATGCATGAGCTCTAGGGAGGTCGTAGCATTTATTGTTGAAGGTCCTGTTAATGATTCTTTCATTCAAGAATCGTATAATAGAAATACCATTGTCTTAATTCAAGAGAAGACTAGGACTGTAGATCCTTGATTGTGATAGGTACACCATTATGCATGTTTCTTATGCGCCTCGACATGGGTCCCCCTTGGTTACTTGATCAGAGTGATCCTTAGTGGGATGTAATGCCTATTCACCCATATCCATCCTACCTGTTTTGTCCATTGAGAATCCTAGATTGGGTGATTCCAAGGGGATTCATCTGTTTTCTCAATGGGGTTAGTTGTGGTAGGGCGAGTTGATGTTCTTTCCTCGGTCACATAATTTGTAATGGAATCCATTTCTTTCTCATGCGACTCCTTGAGATGTGTTGTGTAAAACCTAGGTTCTGAGAGGGAAACCCTCTTTTTGAGCGGCCCGCACATGACTTTTAAGTTTCCGTGGCATGTTTGGTGCTGATGCGTGTTTATCCACCGCCATTCATAAGAATACATGTAGTGACAAATATCCATATCGGGTCCGAACCTTTCTCACATGGATGCTTCAACAACTTCCCATTCATGATAAGGTTCCTGATGTGCAACCCACCATCATGCAAGAATTCCTACGAGTACTATGTCAAGTGCACAAGCCCTGTGATGTTCATAAATATGCTATATCTAGGTAATAAATGTGTTTAATGGTTCCGATCCATAATACCAATAGGATCCAAATTATTCCTCACACTCCTCTGTGGAGATATGCATGCACCTCCTTGTGGATACCTCATACAACTTATGCTACCACCTTTCCATGGCATCTTCAAAATCCGTGTCATAATACTTGACACTTCTCCATCTTAATTCTCCATCTGCGGTGGGGTTGATGTAGTCCTCCTTGCACCCTGTCATTTTATAGATGTTTTCAATAGCTTATCTATGTGCATCCTCATCCCCTGGATAATTGTGTCTATCTCCTTCATATGGATCCAGAGGTGCAACCACGCGCAGGGTATACATTTCAAAGGACATCAACCTCTTCTTCAAATTTATAACTACATTATTGTCAAAGGCCCAATCAATTCCCAACAATGCATGGTATGGGTCAGATTCATCCATAATATCTATGACCTCAAAGTCAACTTTTGATTTTACCTCTTCTATATTTACTCCCACCTTCTCCAGTTGTCCTATGGGGTAGATATTCTATTGATTCGCCAACTGAAATTGAATGGGTGAACAGACCAATTTTGGTTTTCCCATCACCTCCTAGGAATTCTTGGGTAAAATATTCACATCGAAACCAAGATCCAACATGACTCCATCCATGTCATAGCCACCAAGCTCCGCTGTCATATTGAATTCACGCCCTATGCACTTTTTCTTACTGACTTGGCACATATCTCTTTCTGGTAGAGGGGATGATATGGTTTCCTCCACTCCTTGTTCCCTCATGCAGGTAGCTGGAATTTGTGTCCATTTGTTTGTAGCATTAGGATAATTGAGCATTCACAAACAAAAACATAAGAAATTACTTGTTCTTCTGTATCTTCTTCACAACCCAAGTCATGCAATACTTATTCGCACACTGCGTGGTGTTCTTGATGCACCATCTACTAAGTGGATCACAACTCGTCTTGTCCGCAAGCTTCTTCCAGTGAACATTACGTCACGTGATGTGTTTTTTTCATGCATGCGAGATTCCTCCAAGGATCTTTGCATCACATGCTACAACTCTTCCCATCCACGAGCCTCTTCTAGCGACCTATGTACTTCTTCATGGATCTGAGCTTCCTCCAACAACCTATATATCACCTGTTGCACTTCTTCACGAATATGAGCCTCCTCGAGTGATCTCTATGTTGCGCGCTGCAAATATTCTTATGCTCATTCTTCTTCAATATCCCTCTACAAATTGCGCATGAACTTATTTTGCTGGGAAACATCGAACTTAGGAGGGGGATGTGCTACCTTTGTGATCTTCCCCTCCAACTTTTGATCTGATCCCTCACCATGCTCAAAGTCTACTCCTATCTTTTCTCCTCCTCAGGTTACTACCCAAACATTGACTTCTTCATCTTTATTCTTATTTTTGCGGGGCTTTGCATGCGCCATATTGAAATGCATCTTCTTTTCTTCCCACTTCATCACTAAGTCGAGATAGTCCTCCATGAGATGTTCAGGACTATAACAATATGCACAAAGCATGTGTAGGTTGGTACAAAACCTTAATACATGGCCAATTTCTCCACAATTGAAATAAGTGGGAGGTCTACCTCCCCCCTCCGCCATATCCTCGACTATGAACACGCCTATATCCTCCTCTGAGACTTCCTTGGTATCCTCCTTTATTAGTGCTTCCACGATAAATACCCTTCTATTCTTCTTGTACCCAGAATGCATCGTAGGTATTGTCTTGCATCATCTGGAGTGATCGATGGTTATTGATATCTTGTCCCACATATTTACAGAAATCACAAAACAAAGTATGGTGTGTATTTTTATACTTATGTAAACTTGGGAAATGATGTGGTACATGACCCCACTTTCAACATATCTCACACCATTATATCTATCCAATTGGGAATGGTCTCAGTGCACTCATCACCACATAATTTAGAAGTACAGAGCACTCATCGCTACGATTCCCCTTAGTGTGATATGTGGTACACCAACCATGATCATGCATGAATTTCATCTTTTCCATATCTTACAACTACATCCTTAGGTTGGCCAGTTGTGAATGCACCTATGCCAATTTTGTTGACATCTTTCCCCCTCCTGGTGTATCTTCTAGGCGCATTGCAATTTGTATGGTATCTGGTTGATTCACCACCTTCTGTTGGGTGAGCGGGACTAGGATATGGGAAAGTAACCCCAAAATAAACCACTCTCTATGATGCACGTCCCAGATTTGGAAAGTCAACCTATCCAATAAAAACTTGAACTACTGGTCATAATCCTACACAGTTTCTCCTTGTTGTTGCTTAATCTCCTTGATCTCAGTGATACACTGAGATTCAAACTTGGGATTTTGGAATTGCTTCAGTAAATCTCTTTTTATCTCCATTAGATATCTTTTATGTCCAATTGGTGCAGTTTGATTTTACTTCATGTACCATGTCAAGTCTCTATCCCGGAACGTGGTTTTCAACTGTGTGATCTTTGCTGCTTTGTTTGTGATCCTATTCATAGACCATATTTCTTCGCATATGAACTAGTATTGTTCCACGTCATCTTTACACATTCTATGGAACACTCGTAGCCTCAGGGTGTTATCCTGATTCACCATTATCACTCTCAAACCAACTTCTCTGATCTGACTGTTGATTGAAAAACTCCTCGCTACTGATACTCCTCTAGGTGAAGTGACATTGTCTTCATCTTCTTCTTCACTCCTCTCTTCTCTTCTATTTTATTCTACTCTGTCTCCTACTCCAATTTCTTCACTATATGTTGTTCTTTATTCTTGATTGCAAACGTGAAAGGGGGGTGGTTCAAAGGGGGGGGGGGTAAGTCCATATCCTTTTGACATTTCTTATGAGGGGACCCAAAGAATTTCCTACTTGCAACTGCGCAAGACCATATACAATTTCCAATTCTTCTCCCCCACCACTAGGGGATCCTCCATCTGCCTCTTCTTCTCCTACACCTCTACTTTATGCCTCATTTTATTATGAGGTTGTGGCTCTCTGCAACAACCAAGGGGTTTGGAATTTGTCACCTGGGCCCCTGGAAACACCATTACCACTACTAATGGTATCCCCGTTGGACACCCTACTCTCAACACTATGTCTCTTCATGGGTCTCTATGTGCATGTGCTCCACTCTGGCACACCGTATTCTTCCACACTTCCTCCTGGTGCGACCTCTTTTCTCTTCATCCTGGGTGTGACCCCTCATCGCACGCCCCTTGCTCTCTATTTTCCACCTCTCTGCTCTACTTTCCTTCTTATCTCAACTCTTCTTGCGTATCTCTCGACTCTCTCTCTTCTCTTCTCTCTTGGGTCCATCGTATTCCTCACCTCATATACAAAATTTCTAGATCCTCCTTAAGAGATCCATTTCCTCTCTCACTTTCCCCCATCATTGCNCCCCCCCCAATGCTAAGGTAGTTTACTCAACCATTTTATCAGGATCGATGTGCATCAACCCTTTCTCTATGAACAACATATTTATCTAGAGTGGAATATCTTCTAACATTCATTTCCTCAGACCTTCTGCAAAATTTCTTTTAGCCTCATTGAAAGAATCAATATATTCCACAAAAAAATCAATAACATATCCCTCTTTTACTTGAGAAAACCAGAACTCAATAGCTCGAGTCCACTTATTTTCCAACACTTTCAATCTATCAAGTGTGGATTTATCCCAAAACACTGGTTCTAAAGGCCATACATTAGAATTGGTAGTAGTTTTCCTTTTCATCCATTCATATAATAGAAAAGAAAATTCAACAAAGAAAATCTCATGCATATTAGTGTAGAGATACTTATATTTCCATTGCTTCACATTCTATCTAAGAGATTAAGTTTATCGCTATGAAAACTCATTCTCCTTTGCACTTAGATAGTCTTTAATTTCTTCTTGAGATATATACCACCTCATCTCTTTCCTTCATTCTTCCCTACAAGAGTTTCATGTCCCGACAATGGAACCGTTTTTTGGTGTTTCTTCATTCTTGCATGCCTCCTTCTTAGTGTTGGGGAGTTTAGATCCAGGGTTCATCTAGAGTTGACCAAAAACCCCCCCAAAGAATTGGCATATCAATCTTCAGCCAAGGCCGAAGAAGGTCTCACCCAATATGCAATGAGGATCACAAAGACCATCTAGTATTGTGATAGGGATGAAGGATTAAACACACATGTATCCATTCGAGATGGAATTCGTGCACTCCATTAACCTCAACTTACTATTTCTCATTAAGTAAAACAATACACACATATCCAAATAACACATGAATGACATATAATAGATACAAAATGTTGCATATTTATTATTCCTTCCATTCCATAACACACAAGCATACATAAATCAAACTAGATTCAACAACCACAAAGTTTCATTTCTCCTTTAGATAATTTCCAATATTTAAAACATACTATGCCTTGCACATTCCTTAGACCTCAGACTCATACTTATATTCCGAAGAATTATAGTATTACAAAGGCTCAGAGTGAGCTTGACACACAACATCTCAATGAATCTTCTATGTGAGTGTCTAACTCTCTAATATTCTAACTCTATCTCCAACGTCACTAATTCCTTTTACAATTTTCTCTACTTGGGAGCTATGTCTCATTCTGCTCTGCTCCACTCGTTCTACTGAAAAAATGCCTTGCACGCTTCTAGCACCTGCCTGCAGTCCACGTAGCATTTTGGAATCAGGGATATTTTAACTACCTCACCAAATCATATTTTTTTAGTTCCATGATCCTTTGTGTTGCTGGTCATAATCATTTGAGAATATTTCTTGATGATTTCTTTCTTGATTCCAACATGCAGTTTCTTGATTTCTGGCGTGCCTCAAAACTAAGAATGGCATGCACTTGGTAGAATTTTAGGCTTGGTGCGCAATATCAAACTCAATCCATCACACACTTCTTGTCCTTCTTCGTGCATTTATCTTAGGCGTGTGAAAAACTAGAATGTCGCGTACAAAAATTTGAATGAGCGCGTATAACTTAGTTTGTTTGGGTGCCAACATTCTTCCACAATATTTATTTGAGTTGAATATTATAGAAAGTGTATTCTATTTTTTGAGCTACTAATTTTATTTACAACAAAAAAATCACTAGATAACAAAGTACCTAGGTGTAGAGTAAGGGAAAATCAACATGGTATCACAACTTTGTCTCTAAGAGGGAGCCAAATTTCAGGTTTCACAATGACAGATCCATTAGATTTTAGTGACTAGAAGATAGATCTAGTGTAGATCTAGGGTTACAACAATAGATGTATTGGATCAGGAGTTCCATGGTGGGTGTTTAAAGGACCAAACACAGATCCCCTTTCTTTTGTAGCACATCTATCAGATCTGCGAGAGATCTTAGCATATCTATAAACCATTAGGCATAAATCGAAGGAAGGATTTCTGGGGAAAAATCGTACATAGGTAAAAATTGTTTTTTCAAGAGTACTAAGATATATGCGAGTTGCAGTGGTAACATTCACGTACATACATAGGTTTTAGTAAGGAAAGTCATGTACACATGTTATTTTTAGTAGGAACAACCACGTACATGATCATACAGGTTGTACAGAGGCAATTTCAATAGTGAAATTCATTGAGTGCTTGAGCAATGAAGGACTGTGAATTAAGAGGATCTCAACATTAAGGTTAAAGAAGGAGTTTTATCTAGAGACCAGCTCAATGAATAATAGATCTATGAGATTCAGAGTCTCATAGAGAGATAAAAGAAGGATTTTTTCTCAAACATATCTCATAAAGGTTGAAGAAGGACTTTCACCTAGAGATATGATCAATCCAAATGAAAAGGGGGTAGCAATAGAAACATCTGGTAGAAAGGATATATTTTGGCATTATAGAAATAGAAGGTAAAAGCATATGAAGGTCCATGAGTTTGGAGCAGAGTTTCATAGTTGTACACATTAAGTGGGATACAATGTAGAAAGGTGCATACATATGCGGGGTGCCAAAGGAACATGCAAATACATACACATGATGTAGAAGGAACACGTGCATACATACACAGGTTGTAGTGAGGACAAGTGTGTACAATTCTAAAAAATTTGTAGGTATAGGTTCATACAATAGTGAAAAAGGTGTTAGGTTGTAGGAGTTGGTTGTTTCTCAGTGGAAAAAAATATGACAGAAGAATGGGAGCTATTCAACAGTTTAAGAGAGTACTCATGGACCCATGTGGAGCTTGGTGATTATGCCAAGTATGAAGGAAAGGGAAAGGGAACTATCATGCTTCAACTTGAGTCAGGAGGTTTGTTAGAGGCCTAGTATGTGCTTTATGTACCAGAATTGAAGAAGAACTTTCTCTCAGTTTTAGTTTTGGAGGAGAGGGTTTTTCCGTAACTTTTCAGAGAGGGAAAGTACTCATACTTCTAGAGGAAGCTATCCATGACACAAAAATGAGAACTGGGTTATGAGAGGGTAGGTTATACATGTTGCAGGGAAAGCTTGTAAGAGGATAAAAGGGGGTCATTTTGGATCATCGATCGATGTCAGTGATAGAGGACGAGGAGCAAAAGGCTCCAAAAAGTGAGAAGCCAAAGGAAGAGAAGAGTTCAAAAACTTCCAGTGTGGGGACTCAAACTTCATATGGGAAGAGGGAGTTAGTTAATTCTAGTTCTGTCGGGAGATCTAGTTGGTACAATATGACATTGAGGGATGCACAGGAGAAAGTTGAAGCTTCTAGAAGCATAGTCAGGGAGAGCAGGCCTCTAGAAAATTTTCCAAACTTCAAGGCACTAATGAGTAGCATCATTGTTTTCGAGCATTCTAGTGTTCAGGAAGTAATAGATCACCAATATTGGTGGAATTCCATGGGGTAGGATTATGTGTAGGATATTTTTCCACGAATGGAGGGAGAACTAGTTCTAGGTGGCTCTTAGAGAAGTACCTTCCTCGCTAAAAGGGATGTTGATTTTGGTAGCATCAAACAAGTACTTCTGCATAGGTCTAAGTGTCTAGCTGTGTGGAAGTCATCCAAATTCTTCTTCCTTGATATTTTACTTTGATTAAAGGAATTATTAAGGTAAATTAATTTTATTATTGAGTTGAGTTTTATTTAAGGAAATGCTAAAATTAACATTAGTGAATTAAGTAATACCATTGATCTCAAGTGAGGTGAGAAGTAATCTCAACAATCAATCACTTTGGATATTGGGGTTAGGTCATAACTCAATATTATAAAAGCAAGACTAGGGTGATGAAGGAAGATTCTTTTCACACATAGATAGAAAATAAGGATTTTTTCTAGTGTGGAGCCATTAGAGAGTGTAGAAGCAAAGAATGACTTTTGCTTACATTGAGAGAGAAAATAAGAAATTTTGCTCAATGGCTGGATAACAAAGGACCGTGATTCAAGGATATATTGGATAGGTGGAGAAGGAATTCCATGTATATATCAGGTCAGGGAGAAGAGAGAATAGAGGCAATCACAAGTGAGTTTCAATAGATTGGAGCCACAACAACAAGGTCGTGTCGTACAAAGTTTTTCATGCATTCTTTGAGTGCATGCATGCTAGTTTCAATGGAGATAGATGCATATACATGGGTTTTCTTAAGTAAAGGCATGCATATCTTGGGAAACATGAAAAACATAGGTCATACGGTGGCATAAGAGATTGTTAGGGTTTGCAGATACTGTCTATAGTTTCAATATTTCTCCGTGGCCAATTTTCCCAAGTACGTGAGCCCTTGTAAGCTTTGAATTTATTTGAAAAGCTTAGTTGATGGGAAGAATATATTTTTGTATTGTGTATGAGGTTTTGGTTTCCAATATTGCTTCCACTATCTTTATTTGGGTTGAATATTCCATCAAGTCATTTTTATTTTGTGAGTT
Source organism: Picea engelmannii (assembly GCA_009831015.1). Taxonomy (NCBI): domain Eukaryota; kingdom Viridiplantae; phylum Streptophyta; class Pinopsida; order Pinales; family Pinaceae; genus Picea; species Picea engelmannii. The sequence goes on from ML785933.1 coordinate 17,366, forward strand.
ACTAATTTAATTTACAGCCATGAAATCATTAGATAACAAAGTACCTAGGTGTCAGAGTAAGGGGAAATCAACAATGCATAAACAAAACAATAATACCATGCACATTTATTTTTTATTTTTAAAGAAAACTAACATATAGCTATAAATTCAAACAGATTGGTAATGTACACTACAAATTTAAACCTTACTATTGTAGAAACTAATATAAAAAATAATAATAAAAAATGCTTGGTAATATACAATCTATTACAACTATAATAAAATTACAACTTGACAAATTACAACTTGAATGGAAGCTCTTCTTGGGCCGATAATGACAAATTGAGCTAATGACAGATAAATACATTTCATAATATGTCTATTTTCATTTCTTAAATCTCGTAACTTCAAATAATTACTACAACAATAATAATCATTTATATAAAATGAATAATAGAAATATACAATATAATATTAAAAAGGGTTACTATCAACCATATAATTTGATTTCTAAACTTGAAAAGTGAGGTAAGTCCTGGCATCAACTTGTTTATTTTTGAATGAACCACTATTTAACCTCCCTACAACTCCTTTGGGTACTCTCCTTCCCTAAGGACCCCTGAGTTGCAATGGGGTTGTATGGAAAAGTATCTTGCTAGCAATATGATTAGAAGAAATAATCTATCAAGCTTGAGAAGAATCTCCACTTCTCAATAAATTTCAATAGATCAAACTCTCAACAAATACAAATGAAAATTTATTTTAGCATTATGATATCCATTCATCATTAGGGTGAAGACAATTCTTTGCTCATAGTCCAAGTTCTCGTTTTATAGTTTTTGTGGCCCATGTCACTTGTACAACCCATGCAAAAATATATTTTACTTAATGACCATTTACTTAATATTCACCCATCCATATGTCACGCATATGCACAAGTGCACATGTAATTACCTATTTAAATTTATAAAATAATGAATTATCCTCACTCAACTCCCACATTTCCTATTTGCACTCCTAGGTGTTCCCTTGATCTTCTCACGACTTCCTATTTTAGAGGTTACACATGGAGTTACTAGTCTTAATTATTTATTAGTTCACTTTAACTTCTCCCTATCCACTTTTATTTTTCCACTCTTCAATTCGAATTTGAATTCTTATTCCTATGTCACCTCTAAATTGGCTTAAGGGTGCACTAGTAGTTAGTGTTTTCAAATTAAAATTTGACTTATTTTCATTTCATGCACATTCTTCTAACTATATTTATTCTTCTTAATACTTTTAATTAATTGTATTTTCTCTCATGTTATGATATACTAGTTGATCCCATATATTCATTTATTCCACTATAATTTAACCTAATCTTTCTTTTCTAAGTATAATGCATATTGTGTAATTGTTTTCTAATTAAATAAAAATGCATGTTAAAGTAATTCCCTTTGATACTTTTCAATTCGACTTTATTTTCACTATAAAAATTCATAATTCATTAATGATACCAATGGTACCATGTATCTCATGTCCTTTAAGTATTACCTTATTGTATTTCTAAAGGTGTCGTGATTCACATGTACTTCAAGTATCCAACTTTTCTTAGTGGCGAAATGGTACAACAGTGAAGACCCCGTTAACTCATATTTGTTTCCCTTTATTGAGAAACTAATAGTCATTCAAGAGAAAGGTATCACATTATTGTGAACTCGTCATCTAATCCTTGTGAGTGACCAAATCCATTTCCTACCCTAGGGTGTTTTTTAGGGGAAAAAATTCACAATATTTTTTTTTATTTATTTTTTATTTTTTATTTTTTATTTATTTATTTATTTTTTTTTTTTTCTGGAAAAACAGTTCACCAATTTGGTTAAAAAATTACCAATTTTTTTACATAAGTATGATTAAATTAATAATATTCACCAAAAATGTACTAGTTTTAATAGTAAATTATAATTTTATTTATTGAATATTTTCCTACATATTTGTATGTACGATTTTTCAAACCAAAATATTCTCCTAGAATATTATACATAGGTATAATATTTGAATCCTTAAAAATACCCTGACATACCCTCACAACAACGGGAAACCTTGAAGTAAAATCATCCCTATATTTTCAACTTAGGCTACGGGAAGGAGTGCTGGTAAGTGGAAACAAGAAAACTACTCTTCCTCTCTTTGTGATACTCAATATGCTTCCATACAACCCCATTACCCATATGTGGACCAATTGACAAGCATGTTCAATGTTCCCACATAAACCACAATCAATGAATTAATAATTTCATAAAAAAAACTCAAAATATAATATAATCACATAACTTAACATTTCCATGAGTCAATCCAAAGTCCAATATAATGTTGATGCAATCCCGTATTAATGCAACCTTGTGGTTCCTTGTCACACTATGTAAACTATTAGTAGCGCCCACAAATTAACGTGTCTAACATTTTCATTTCAATTTATCCAAATCATATAAATCAATATCACCATTTGTGTCATATTAATGCACATATAAATCATTTATGTTATCCTTTAAAATTTTAAATAAACTAAATCAGTCATCATCATTTTAAATTCAATTAGATAGTTTAAAAGTTTAAGTTTCATCATCACAATATTAGTCAAATAACCGGGTCATGTGTAAATTGATGGCCTCAAACAATAATTTCTAGTCTATTTGAACAATCAGATCAAAATGGGGCACTACAATCAAACTATTTTTTTCCTGAAAAGAAGAGAATGAAAAAACTATAAAGAAAGAGGCTGAAAAGGTAGTTAGGAGATACCAATCAAATACATTGACAAAAATGTAAAGAAGAAGAATGATGAGAAGATTTCAACCAAGAAAGGTAGAAATAAGAAAACCTATTACTATTGTAGAAAATTGGGACATATAAAGAAGGTTCGTTGGAGGAAAAATAGAGATATGGAAGAGAACATTAGGAACCCCAAAAGATATGTGTCAACTAGACGATCAACCAATTATTAGCACCAACTTGTAGAAGGTAAGGAAGATAAATACACATTTTTTTAGTACTTCTCAGGCCTTGCATTCTCACACTTCACAAAGTGAGTGGATAGTCTAATCTAGTTTTACACAACATATGGATACATATGTTTCTTTCCTTTCTTCCTTAAGTGAATTTGTTGAAAAAAAATATTTGTCATAGATCATTACATCATTACAATTATTGGTTGTGGAAATATCAAGTGTTATAATGGTATGATCACTAATGTGTATCATGCACCTATCTTGAGTTCTAATTTGTTGCCTATATATCAACTTACCTAGACTTGTAAAAGGGTTGAATTCTAGCTAGAACAATTTGTTGTGAAGGATGTGAATAATGGTTGGGAATTTATTGTTCAAGAAATCCTTGATCCTAAGGAGATACTGCATAGGTTCCATGAACTTACCTAGAAATATTTTGGATTGAATGCACTCATTGCTAATACTGACAACCACATAAAGGTTTTGCATGACTGACTCAAACATCTAAATTTCCGAAGCTTGAAACTAATGGTGAAAGATAACATGGTTACTAGACTACCTAAACTTGTTCCCCCTAATGGAGTATGTGAAGTATGTGTTCTTGGTAAGAATAAACAAGAAAATTTTGAAACAAGGAAAGATTGGAGAGCAAATACTCAACTGGAACTTGTCCATAGTGATTTATGTTCCTTGAACAAACCATCACTAGCAGGTGCAAGGTATTTTTTAACCTTCATTGATGGATTTTATAGGAACACTTGGATACATTTGTTAAAGAATAATAGTCATGTCTTTGAGAAGTTTAAGGAATTTAGGGCATTGAAATAAAATAAATATGGCTTAGAATGTTTAAGATCAGACAATGATGGAGAATATGTGGGTAAAATATTTGAAGATTACATTTCCCAACATGGTATCTCTTGGCAGAGATTTGTATCTCACATACAATAGTAGAATGGAGTTGCAAAAAGGAAAAAATAGACTTTCATCGAAATGGAACAATGTTTTATTCAAGCCAAAGGTCTATGGACTTGATTTTAAGAAGAATACATTTACTTTTCACATTATCTACTGAGCATTATTTTGACTAAAGTTGTTTGTGATATGACCCTTGTCGATAAATAGAGTGGGATAAAAACCTTAGTTGGACAACTAAAAATGTTTGTATGTGTTGCATATGTGCACATTTCATATGAATACAAGAAGAAGTTGGGAGCAAAGAGTCATGATTGCATCGTGATCAACTACTCAGATTGTTTGACATAGTCAAATCATAGATCATTCTTAGAATAAATGTTGTATTTTATGAGAATACCTTAGGTATTAATACATTTAATTCCTATTCTAATTTGATGAAAAAATTTCCTTTTGAAATTATGATAGAAACTTGATTGAAGTAGTGTCATATTAGAGCATTGACTGGATAGTTGACTCATCTACCTACATTTAATTGTATTCAATAATTAGCTATATAATAATTACTAGTTTTGGCACCCCTAAGTGGGCCTTTGGTGAATTTGTTGATACATGAACCTATTCATTGCACAATTCTTGTCTACCCTAGGGTTTCTAAGACAATTGAAGCTACTAGAGCTAATGCAGGAGACATCAATGACTCAAGGAAAACTATAAGTTATAAAAAACCTAGTAGTGTTGCTCCATTGGAACTTGTGCTAGAGGCATATGATCTAGATACATATGTAGATGCACATGGTCTACTGAATTGGATAATTATATGACTAAATAATATCATCCCTTGATAAGAATGAAACATGGGATTCAATTCCTCAACTGTAAGGAAATAATGTGGTGAAGTGTCGATGGGTCTACAAGACCAAGTTCACATCTCATCGCTCTTAAGAGACCCAATGATTTATTGGTATACAATGTTTTTTCTTAATACAAAGACATTGAATACATTACCTTTTCCCATGTTTCAAAGATGAATATTGTTTGACTATTTCTTTCACTTGTTGGTTATTTTGGGTGGGAGGTTCATCAAATAGATGTCAAAACTGCTTATATTCATGGAGATCTCACTAAATAAAGTTATATGGAGAAAACCATAGGTTTTGAAAAGGATGCTATTCTAGTGTGTCAATTGAAGAAGTACATATATGGTTTGAAATAGGCCCCTAGGGATTGGTATGAGAATATTTACTGTTACTTTGTTGATATTGGTTTTAAATACTATGAATAAGGTCATAGTATTTATGTACTACATGTTGGGTTGTTATATTCTTTGCAGTGAAAGTCTAGTCGAGGTGGATCAACTGATGGTTGAAGTTCGAAGTCGAGCTGTAGTGTACCTTTTTGCTTACCCAGAGCTTATAACGCACTATGTAACAATCTGTACACGCACTTTTTACATAATTCGTACAGGCATTATATAATCACATGCATTCGAGTAAAGAAATACATTTAACTCAGAGTAAACATATAATTTTACTGCTACAATTAAAAAATCCATAGCATTTAACCGTAATTCATATACAGAGCGTAAATCATGATAATTTATGTAGCACAATCATGCAAAATGTGATAAGAACATAGTTAGATACTTATCTTGTAACAGTGGTGAAATCCACCAACCAAGTGCAGGCCTTCCACGAACCTCCCAGCCTTAGACCACACTGCTCATCATCTCAACAGTGGGTCACCCCCAAGCTGGGACCGAGCTCCACCCCAAGGCAAGGATACCTAGGCTAGGCTGAGGTTACAGGGAGAATAACACAGAAATATCTGGAAGGAATCTTCCCAAAGATGCCATCTTACGCCCACTACTACCAGACTCTCATTCCCCACATGCCTGTTCCGTCCGGGAGTATACACCTTCACACGCACAGTCCATTGGTGCTAACCTCCTTCTCTGGGTCTCAACAACATGCCGGATCAGGAAGTCTCAGAGCCCGTAGCTGGTGCTGGACACTCTCTGGAAGAAACCACTTCCTAGCAAACTCTTTCACCTGGAAAGAGTTGCTCATAGGCCTGACAACCTGCCTCTTCCAACCATAGTCACCTCCCTCACTAGAAGAGAGGTCATACACAAGCTCAGCACAAGTTACTCTGGCCAGTATGCCACGCGCAGTCCAGCACTGTGTGGCTGCAACAACCAATTAGGAACAACAGACACGCGCTTCCCAAACAGGTTCAACAATCACGGGATAGTCTCACGGTTTTGGTTTCAGGATTGTATGAGGGGTGCAAAGATCCTGCGCACAAGCTCCAACTGCTCAGACTGAGGATGTACCAGCTATCTCCCAAATCAAAACAGACTTTTACTGCCTTCAGGGTTGTACCAGGGTATTCTTGCAGAGGTAAGACGGGTTCACGCTCAGACGGTCGGGTAGAATGGAGAAGATCCCCCTCACACGGTTCATCTCGGCTATTATATTTGCATGCACCAGGGTTGACACTTGTCACCCTGGGAAATGCATGCGTTCCCATAGCATGCATCCCTTTTGCACGTTTTCCCTTGCCAGGAACTTAGGATAAAATAAAATACACATGTCTTTT
>ML785933.1:37479-60962 GCA_009831015.1 Picea engelmannii
TAAGTAATCTCCAAGGCTTGAAAAAGTGATAAACCAAAACCAAGGAGAATGTTTATTTTTCGAAAATTTAGTCCTTCAGGCCCGAAAAAGGGTTAAAATTACGCATGAGAATACTCTTCTAGCGAACCAAAGTTCCTAGAGCATACCTTTATTCGTAAAATTATCCATCTAGACCGAAAAAGGGGTAAACTACCGCTAGACAGATGTGCCTTCGAATTTTAGTTTGGCGAGCGTGAAGGGAAACAAGATCGCTCAGAAATATTTTCATTTTTAGAGAGTCTGAAAAGGGCTTAAAGAAGACTCTAGGGGGTTACTTTTCTCAAGTAATCCATACGAGATCAAAAATAATAAATACAGTCTCGTTGGATGTTTCTTTCTAAATTTAAAGTGATCTTGAAATACAACAAAGCATGCTCATTAGGTAGTCCCGAGGGTAAGGCAAAGAATGATGATTAGCAAGAAGAATGAGGCTTCAATATGGAATCATGTCAGGACTAAGAAGGAATCCCAAGTATATAGTAAAAGCTGACAGCATGGACGCCAAAATGTATCAAAGGATCTATCTAGGGAATTCATGTAGAGGTAGGATCTACCACATAATTACGACACTTCTAAGCAGAAAATAAGGTTCTGTGTCGCACTTCGGTGGGATCGATCCTATGGAAAAGTGGAAAAGGCAACGATATGCAAAAATATCGAAGTGAAAACCTAAATTATATGCCAAAGTTGGAAAAAATGACTTTTACCATGGGATGATGTAAATGTAACCCATCTCAAAAGATCACCAAACTGTAAGGATGAGTCCATTAAGGTAACTGAAAGATAACTCAAAAGAGAACTCAAGTAGCCACCAAGCCAGGAAAAGTGAAAAAGGGGACCAAATTAGGGGAAAAAGGGACAAAAAGGTCTATAAATAGAGGTGGACAAGTTATTTTTACCATTGCAACTTGGAAATTAACAAAAAGTAAAAAAACCCCTTTGTCAAAAAAGTGAATTCCGAGAGCCATGATGGATGGAAAATCCTACTACTTGGACCAAGTAAGTATAAATACCCCCTCTAGCATTTTAATTCCTTTCTTTGTATTTGATTTTTATTTTGGGATGTGTGCGCCCTTGAAAAAGGGTCACGTCTGCGTGTACGCGGGTTGTTTGAGGGAAACACGCGTATGTACTCAAATAGAGTAATAAACAACCCGAGTATGTATACGACTATGCAGACTACAACCCGCATACACCTCCTTTTAAATTGAAAAAATAAAACACAAGAGACTAAAACTTCTCCCACTTTGTATGTGACCAGATGTATGTGCACTGGAGAGAGAGAGGGAACATGAGGAGCTGGACATCTTCGTCGAGGAGGACCCTGCGGAAGTTGCTATGATAAAATAGTGTGGCCTATGGAAATTATTTCAGTGTCCGTTCATGAGGGCACAAATGAGGTTGTTCAATGCCTTGGTAGAGTACTGGCATCCAGACACAAAGGAATTCATGTTGGAGGGTCAATCATTGACCCCAACCATGGAGGACATTTACTTTCTGACCGACCTCTCTAAGAGAGGGTAACTGGTTAACTTGAGGACTTTTCCTCCAGGGCCATATAACATTGAATACTACATCACGATGCACTGTGAGGCTGGTACCGTGAAAGTAGGTTCTCAGGTGCCAATTCACAAGATTACCAACCTATCCTTGCGAGTGATTTTACTCATGATCGGGTGGATTACTGGATCTGCAACACTCCATCAGGCCTCCCATGCACATATTCCTTATGAAGTTCATTGTTTAGAGGTGACCACTTTTTATTGGAGTACTACCATGCCAGTATGTAGGAAGAGACAACTCATAGAGTGTCATAGGCGTACCAATAAGAACTTTGGGTTTGGTACCATTTTGTGTTCCTTCTTCTTCGAGAGGGAGCCCAATCTTAGTCCTAGAGAGACAGTACGGGGGAATATTGCCTCCTTCCCAATAGTATGCAGGTGGGTGGTATTACTACCTAGACAGGGTGGAGGAAGGACCCAAGAGGCCTTCAATGACAAATTATTTCACTGGTGGGCACATCAGATCCCAATTATAGAGGACTATCCCTAGGCAAGGATTAGCTTCCTTAGATATCCAAACATGCCTGTGCCCCCTGGAGAGGAGTGTGGCAAGATAGGTAACATATATTTTTGATGTTATTAAATTTTTAATTTTCATATATATCTTTTTTATGTGTGTGTCAGAGTACTAACTTGCAAATTTGTTATGTACATATGTGGGACCTGTTCGACCGACAAACTTCACCAAGACTCAACAATGCCCTCGACTAGAGGCAGGACCAACAATAACAGGAGGATCGACAACTGCGGGAGGAACCCCAGCCAGAGAGGCTGATAGATTCCTATGATGAGTGGAGAGGAACCTCACTGCTCTCACTCGTGCAGTTCCTATGGCTGAGATCAAGGATCTCCTCCCGGCTATGGCTGAGACTACTTACGTGCCAAGGGCACTTTTTGTACTATGTATTTTGATGGCTTAAGCCCAACGATGTATACCGATAAATTTTGAGGCTTTGATGCCCACTTTTGTACTCATGACACTATTTTGGACACACACACACACACACACACACACACACACACACACACACACATATATATATATATATACATCTTTTTTGTTTCATGGATGCCATTTTTTACAAATGTATTTACATCTGTATGTGTGTGCTTTACTTTTACATGTGAGCAACATGCCAATATAAAACTTGATTAGCTAGAGTATGAGCTAAATGATTAAATCTCCTAAGAACATGAATATAAGTAATATAATCAAAATACCATTCTAAGAGACATACCCTAAGGAATCGTCAGTGAAGAGTGGGATCATACATATGGTAAACCCCATTTAACTAGGACACAACCAATTGAGCATATAGATAAATCCGAAGGTGTGAAATACCATGTGACAAAGCATCAAATAGAAATTCTATCACTGCACTATACTCGACAACATTATTGTCCGCGTCACCTAGGAAAATACTTCTAGAAGATAGCAATTGGCCTTTAGGTGTGAAAATCACCCAAGCTGTAGAAGAAAGCCTCCGAGTGTGTCGTATAGCGTCGTCCATGAACCCAAAGTAAACCTTCGATTCACTTGACATATGCGACAGTGAAAAAAAAGACACGAATAACTACATGTCCACAAAAAAAAAACAAGAATGTATAAAAGACTACATATATACAAGAAGCCACCTAGGTGACCGACCTAAGAGTATTACTTCTTATGGTAGATCCCATTTCTAGGCTTCTCTAAAGAATTTCCCTCGAAATAAACCAGGTGATAAGAACCCTTATTCAAGACCTCTTTCACAATGAAAGGTCAAAACCGCATGGGTTTGAACTTGTCTTCCCCCAAGGGATCTTTGTCTTGATCATAAACTAGGAAAAGATTGCCTTCAGAGAAAATATGAGGGCGAACAGACTGATCATATTGAAACTTGACTCATTTCTTATGAGCCTCATTATCCAAGGATGCATCACAATACTTCTCATAGAGTTTCTCAAGATATAGAAGACATTCCTCAAGCGTGTAGTGTCGGGAAGTATTTCCACTGCCAACTTTAAGGAAGATATTTGGAACTCAATGGGTAAGAGTGCTTCCAGCCCGTATATGAGTTGAAAAGGTAAAAAAACGGTGGCAGTATTTACATACGTTTGATAGGCCCACAACATCGAATATAACATCAAATGCCAATTTGACTTGGCTGAATTGATCATCCGCTGAAGAATAGTCTTGAGAGACTTATTCAAAAATTCAACTTGAACATTCGCTTACGGGTAATAAGGTGCCGAATGTTCATGTTTTAACCCAATATTTGATGTTAAATTAGTCATTATTTTATTCTGGAAGTGAATTCCATGGTCAGTGACAATATCCTTTGGGATACCAAATCTTGCTACTATTTGATTGAAAACCAAAAAGGGCAACAATTTCCGTGTCATCACTAAATGTTGGCATAGATTCGACCCAATTAGTGAAGTACTCTACTGCTACGATGATATAACGATGCCCCCTGTCAGAATCCAGGTGACATGTAGTGAAATAAATCCCCCACTTGGTGAAGGGACCAACAACAATGACCGAAAACATAGGAGTGGGGTGTGCCCACATATTTCGACAAAAGATATGGTACGGGTGGAACTTCTTGACCGCCTCAAAACAATCTTTTATTAATGATGGATAGAAGTATCTTGTGCATAGAATCTTTTGGGTTGTTCCCAACCCAGACAGATGACCGTGACATGCTCTGGTGTGACAATCCTTCAACATAATATCTACTTCTTCATGGGTAAGACATCATTGAAGAATGCAATCTACACCTCGACGATACAAAGTGTCAGAAAGAATGAGATAGTTTCACACTTGGTATCATATTCATTGACTCTCATCGCGAGAAGCATAAGTGGGGCACTTCAAAGTATGAATATACACAAGTATATATCCATACCAGGGGTCCAAAGATGCAATTAGAAAAATATCTCCATTGATAGGTGACTCTTCAGGCATAATATCACCAGACTCAACCGATAGTTCCAAAATTAGTTTGGAAAAGACCAACGAATTTTTAGATTTCGCAGAGACAAATCCAAGTCAAACTCATGTATGATAACTATCCATCTACTGATATTTATACCAATAACATGTTGCATTAACACATATTAGAAAGGGTTGACGATGACAATGAAAGTGGTCTTGCGAAATAATATATAGTGGCGAAACCGTTGGAAAGCGTGAACAACCGCCAAAGAAAATTTCTAAACATGAGAGTAGTTGAGTTCCAGTCCAACTAGGCCTCGACTAAGATAATAGATAACATGATATTCTAGCGTGTCATCCTCCTGGACCAAGACCATGCCGATGGTTGACTCTACAACAACCAAATAGAACAAGAAATCTTTTTTATAATCAGGAGGCCGAAGCAGAGGGGCAGACATTGGGGCACTTTTCAACGCTTCAAAGGAGCGCTGAGCTGCTTCATCCCAATAGAATGGGACCCAATTTTTGATAATATGCATGAAACCTTTAGTGATCTCGACATAATTAGCGACAAAACGCCAAAGAAAATTCACTTTCCCTTGTAAGCTATGAAGCTGGGGTATTGTGCATTGGGGAGGCAATTAAACTATTTCCTAAACCTTGAGAGGATCGACCATGATCCCTGCTGTCGACACGATGAAACATAATAAACGACCCGACATCACACAAAAACTACACTTTTTAGGATTCAAGCAAATGTGATAGTAGTGACATCGCTCAAAGATTAGTCGTAAATGGGTGAGATGATCATATCTCTTGAGAGAACATGATGCTAAATCATCAAGGTACACCTCAACTATGTGTTTGGGGTCGTGAAAGGTGAACGAAATGGACTGATGAAAGGTAGCTACAACATTCTTCACGCCAAAAGGCATATTTCGATACACGAAGGTACCCCAAGGACAAATAAAATCCATTTTATGTTGGTCCTCGGGTTTGATTTGAATTTGATTATATCCTGAAAAACCCCCCATGAAAGAAAAGACTTCGCAACCCGCACACTCATCGACAATCTGATCAATAAATGGGGCTGGAAAATTGTCTTTCAGACAAGCTTTGCTCAAATTGCGAAAATCCATATAAATACGAGTCATGTCCTGTTTCTTGTTGACAGGAACCAGGTTTGATACCCATTCTGTCAATTGTACGAGGTTGATGAAACCAAATTTGAGCAGTTTCTCTACTTCTGCCTTGATTGACGCTGCTTTTCAAGGATTGAGTAGGCGAAGCTTCTGTTGGACCGATTTGACATCAGGATAAGTCATGATTTCATGTTCGACAATTCGTGGGTTGATGCCTTGCATCTCCTCATAAGACTAGGAAAAAACATTGTGAAACTCCTTGAACAACTCGGTGTAAATTTGAATCTCTTCCGGGGAGCAATCCGCTCCAATGAAAACATTCTCCATGATGCTAGGGGTTCTAGATATATCGATAGGAATCATTGTAGCAATGCTTTCCATGTTTCCCTCGGCGTAAAATCTGTGCATAGCCAGAGGTTTTATAGGACAAGGGAAATCTCCATTCATGGTCAAAACAAACTCTCCCGCCTCTATTCTTCTAAGCTCGGGAATAAAATAAGATCTATGATGTAGATCATCCCAAGGTCTGTCGGGACCATTCATTGCCTCTAGAATTGCCTCATCATAGGGAAAGACTAATTCTAAAGGATCCTGAGCGGTGAGAGAGTCATGAGACAAAATAGGCTCGAGAACTGGATCTAACTCCCGTGGGGGAGCCGGATTGGGGTTGACCGAGGCTTGCTGGACAATGTTGTATGCAACCTCAATAGTGGATAAGGGCATGTCCATGCCAAGATGCACTATCCCTTCCATCGAAGCCAATGGGGAAGGTAAAGTCCACGGGTTGTGAACGTAGCTCATTTTAAAATATGACACTTGAAAAATTGCACCCCTCGACTGGTCGGGAGCAACCGAAATAAACCTTACATCATTGGAAGGCGACATATAATCAAAAGTTCCCATCAACGATGTAAACAATCTAGAACCTAAGTTGACAGTGCCAGGCTGCCAGTTATCAATCATCGGGACCGTGGAATCCCCCAATGAAGGGTCAGGATGAGATAAGGACAACTGGTCGACGATTATAATCTGAACCTCGTGCAAAAAGCATAAGACCAGAAAAACAATGGATACAACTACATGCATTGCGTAAGTCCAACTCCGTCCTAACAAAATATTGTATTCAAGAGGAAAATTGAGTACTTCAAGCTTGATGCACACAATTTTACTCTCTAACTGGACGATGAAAGAAGGAATTATACTGTGAGGTCTGAACGACTGACAGTCAAAAGTCATAAGAAACGTAGGCGACGAAGACAACTTAGGATGGCCAATGGACTTCCAACATGCCAACAAAATCACGCAAGTCGAGGCACCCTCATCAACCACCATATGGAAAATGTTCCATGTCAATGATTTCGTGGTGTATGCCAATACTATATGAAAGGCGATGTGGTGAGGAAGACAAGGTTTAAGGTTGGCTGGATCTAAAGCAATCATTTCTGGGTTACTAGTCTCTGCCGCTCTCAAGGTAGACGATAGATATTTTCTATGTGAGGGGCAACTCTGGAGAACCTCCATAGCTTAAATTGCACAAGGGGTTTGTGCCAGATCCTCCACAATGGAGTAGTTCTGAGCGACCCTCGCGTTTGGGTTATGGGAATCCTTCTTAAATGCACCTTTAGGGATGCGAGTCATTTTCTTTCCCACTGTCTTCTCAATTTGAAGAGGAGTCAATGGGTTAGTGGCCTGCTCGCCCTTCTCGACAGATTCTGATGTTCTGTAGTCACAATTCCTGGTTTATAAATGAGCATCGATGTTCATCATGTAAATTCTCACGGTAGAGTTGTTAAGAGTAGGTGCGGGGGGTCCCTAACTGTCCCTAGCTGCGCTCGTGGATGTAGAAGCCTAAGCCATAGTTTTCCCTTGTGGGAAAGGGTTTGTCAACACAATTGTTTTTTCTATGATAATAGCTTCTGGGAGTCCGCAAGACAAGGGAATATGTGAGTTAAGTGGTAGTCGGTGCAAAGCTTACATGAATACTTCACCTTCCTCTTCTCAGTTTTTCCCTTGCCTTCATTATTAGCAGCCTTTTTATCCTCTTTACCCTTCTTGTTTCTCTGTTGATTTTTTCCCTCAGTCTGCTGGTTGGCCTTGGGAGTCGTCGATTGAAAACTGTGTATGCCCGATGTTTGGGTTGCAGGCGTAGCCGAACTAGAATTACGACTAGCCATAGTATTTTGAATTGATAATTATTGTACTTGATTTGACAATAGATCCATGGACTTGCTTTGTGCTGAGTCCACTATGCCATCAGCATGGGGCCTGTTGAGGGGTATGATATCCATTTAACTCAACAGTAGGAACCAAACCTGCCTTAGAGGCCCAATTAGACTCTACAATGTTTGATGGGTGGAATGTTTCTCCAGATATTTCGATCTAGCTAATTTATCAATGGGATTTACTTAGTGATTGACAGGATATCTTTCTGTGAAAGTTCCTTCTTCAGATTAAACGTTCTCTTTTTTTTGTCTTTTCTTTTATTAGATTAGTCTGATAAAATGAGGTGTGCTGGTATAAACCAACTGATAGAAAGGATTCTTAACTACTGAAGAAGGGCAAGCCTAGGATAACCCTCGTGCTCAAGCATGCAGACAACGATATTCACACCTATTACAAGTCTAGTAATAATACATTAACTTATTGGTATTTCAACAGTGGTTGAGATACAATTATTGAAAGAAAATACACATGAAATAAGATTATTTCAAGAAAAATAGTTTCCTTAGCTGTACCATCAATCACACATTAACAAAACAATTTGATTTTCACCATTAAGAACAAAAGAACTGCTAAAATATTGAAACAAATATCTTATCAATAGATTCATAAACTCTGACTCATTACAACATTAATTACTGAAATAAAAGTTGGAAGTAATTCCTCCTTAATCCAATCACATAACACCTTTGATGAAAAACATAATTTTGTCTCTGGTTCTAAACATAACTTCTCAATTAAGGTTGTTCATAAATAGTTCTTTACAATTCTCAAAAAATAGGGTCTTTTTTCAAAAACCATCGCCCCTTCCTAAAAGGTCAATCCCCTTATTTATAAAGAATCACTAACTAAAATAACTGTTGCAAGTTTGTGTTAAGTAAATATTTCCATGTGGCACTTGATCTCTTTGTTATCTGGAAATCATGTCATGGTTCTACTGGAGTGGATGGATCTTCTCGTATTCTGACCACTTGACGAAGAGATCCATCGGAGCTGCAAGAGTTTACTTCACTTCCACTGCCCGTTCTCTATATTTCGTGACTTTGGCATTTAACCACCACAGAACTATACGAGCCTTGATCGGGTGTTCCATAAAATTTTGTATTTGACCCGGTGTCATGCTTTCCACCTATGCGATCTCCAGTCCCCATGATGAGTCTTGTTCGGCATGTCGTTTGAATATGTCATGCAAGTCGACAAAGTCTTCAGGTGAGATGAACTCTGAGAGGCCAATGTCTTTTATTTCTCAATTGATATTTTCCCAGCTGATTTTGTACTCAACCCACCCCTTCTGTATTTCTCACTGAGGTTCCTGGGCCATACTTACCCAATATCCAGCTGCTTTCCTGATCCGGGAAATGCTGACATCCATCAACACTCTAATTCCATGCTTCTCTGTGTCTCGACTCTTCTGCACTATGATGATGTAGTCAATTTGTTCTATAGCTTGGTGTTCCTTTTCATTCTATCTCTCTACATCCTTACATGTTTCCAGTTCCATAAGGGTATCTTCTTGATAATCGACTATACATGTAGTGAAAAGATGTCTTTCGCTTGTGAAATTTGCATATGCATATTGGAACTCATTCTTCAAAAAAATTGTGGCCTGCGTTGAGTCTTGGTAGTATTTTTCCAAGTGGCATAGATGGTCTAGCTCCTTTAGTGCAGTGGGCAGTTCCTTTTCATCTCAATTTTATCGATCCAATGTGGCATTAGTGATATCCATCCCTGTGCCGATGAGATCAGATGTCTTTGTGTGTTCTATGCTGAGAAAATTCTCCTCCGTGGTGATGAGAATCGAGCTATCAAGTGTGAGTCTTCTTTTCTTGGTGGGTCTCATCATGATATCTTTCCTCTTCCTGTCGTAAGCGATCACCTTTATATCAATGAACTCATCAATAGGCTCAGAGATTTGTTGTTCTCCCCAGGTCAAAGTGTTTCCCAAGATTCCTGTAGTATGTATTTGTTCTAGGACCGATTCTTGTACTTCTTCCATATGTTCCGATGGCTCGAAATCCCTCTGGTGTTCATCGGATGGTGAGGTATCAACCAAAATTGAAGAGTCAGTGATAAGATCAATACTTACTCGGTGATCATCTGTTGAGGTGTCAATCTTTGGTTGTTGAACTTCCTCTTTTTTTCCAGCTGAACCTATCTCATCCCTTGAGCTGTCTTTCGGGGTCCCTGATAGGTCGCGAAACATAGTGTCTAAGACACTTTCAACCTCATGGTCGCTCTGCAGAGGGTTTGGAACTGATGCATTGGGACCTGGGTCGGATTTCCCTAGGTTCTTTCTCCTCTGTAATGGGTATCAGAGTTATAAGTGATACCTCCAAACTCTCTTCATCATCATAAATGGTTATTAGATCAAATAGGGGATTTGTAACATCCCCAACCACCAACAGGCTGGGAAATCCTACCAAACATAACCTTAACTTAGCGTTTTGAGATCTGATACCAAAATGTAACATCCACGGCCATCAACCCACTTGCCGGGCAATGCTACTACGCAGAACATTCTCATACTTATATATATAACATGCATATTAAATCTAATTAACAGATTGTTCTAAATAATACATAGTAAGCACATGATTACTGATAATATACATCATCAAGGACATTAACAATAATTCATATGCGCAACATAATAAATGATAACATATAAGCATCACATGCATGAAAAACATAATTTTAAGCACAAACTGATACTTATCTTTGAAAAACATAATATTAAGCACAGACCCTCATTCCCCACATGCCTGCCCCACCCCAAGAGTATACACCTTCACTATCACCCAGAAAGTCCTTTAGCTACTAAATATCCCTTGCCTTGGGCTTCAGCAACATACCGGACTGGAAGTCTCCGAGCTCTGTGGCAACTACAGGACCCCTTCCAGGAGTTCTCACTTCCTCCGCGCACTCTCTCACCTAGAGAGAGTCACTCACAGTATTGGAAACCTATTATTTTGACCAATTCCAGCGCAGTGAGGACACAACAACAAGGCTCAATAATGCACAGTCAATGGTAGAAACCTCACACGGTCAGGAACTGTGTGGCCACAAAAACCCACTAGGATAACACAACACGACTCGAGCAATTTCAGGTTTCTCAACCATGAAACACAGGATGGGTTCATGGTTCTAGTTTCAAATATGCGTGAGGGTGTACAAATATTCCACGCAGAGACTTAATGGTTTAGGTAATAATTCCCCAGAACAAACACTGAAACAACGGTCGATCATGGACACCTGCGAGTTTAGACGGAGGATGGAAAATGGGAGGTCGAACCCCCAACATGGCTCCCTTCTTTGGTTTTAACTGCATGCACCTAGGTCGACACCTATCTCCTTGGGGGTGCATGCTCCCCATTTTGCACACATTCCCCCTTCCAGGAACTTAGGATAAAACATAAACATTTACATAGATTTGGAATAATATTTAATTATTATCCGCAAGGTCTTAAGCTCTTAAGATTATCCCTTCTCCCAACCTTTCAGCCCCCTCTCCCTTACCCATAATTTGTGGTAGATTTGTACCCCATCACTCATTCATCGTGGTCGGTCCACATGCATAGATGTTTTTTATATTAATAATGTGCATCATTACATGTACAAAAATCAGGCTCTTGGCCTTCAACACTTAGGCTCTCTGGCCTAATAAACACATAAGCCCACCAACTTATATAAACTTGGCTCACTATCTTATAAAACATAATTACAATTCATAATGCAATTGGGGAACGTCCTTGGGGTATTACAATCCCCTCCCCTTATTTTTGCACTGTCCTCAGTGCAATTTTCACACAACATCAACAAGATTTCCAAAATATTCAAGAATATGTGAGTATTCTGCCCACATAGCATATTCATGCTCCCATTTCGCGTCCTCAGGACCGTACCAGGTCAACTGGACCTTTACAAGTCCTATGGCTTGATTCTTGAGCTGTTTTCTTTTCCGGTCCAATATGCGCACATGATGCACTTGCAGGACACCTTCTTGTTCCACCTGGATCACATTCCAGTCAATCACATGATTAGGATCATGTATTTATTTCTTAAGTAACGAAGCGTGAAACACATTATGTACAATCATGGATGCAGGTAATGCAAACATATATGCAACTGGCCCAATCCTTTCTAGGATTTCAAATGTCCCACAAAATCTGGCTGCCAACTTGGAATAATTTCCCAACCTTAGGGAACTTCTATTGGATTTTACTTTCAGAAAAAAACATCATCTCCCACTTTAAACTCTCTATGGGTTCTGTTTTTATCATCATAACTTTTCTGCTTGTCTTGGGCAACTTTCAAATTCTGCTTAATTTTTAGCATTTTCTCTTCCATTTCCTTGAGAAACTCTGGCCCAACTACCTCTCTATCAGTTGGGTTATCCCATCTTACTGGAGTATTTCACTTTCTTCCATAAAGTGCTTCAAATGGGCTCATCTTCAATGATGCTTGATACCCATTGTTGTAGGTGAATTCTACCAAGTGTAGGTATTTTTCCCATTTCGATGGTTTGTCCATCACATAGATCCTTAGTATGTCTTCTATCACTTGATTCACCCACTCTGTCTGCCCATTCGACTCAGGATGATAGGCTATACTAAAATTCAGATTCTTTCTGAATCCCTTGAATAACCCTTTCCAGAAATTTGAGATAAATTTGGGGTCTCTATCAGACACAATTCTCTTGGGAATTCTGTGCAATCGTGCCACTTCCTTCATACAAATATCAACAACCTTCGCTGCCTTGTGAGTATCCTTTAACATAATGAAATGGGAAGCTTTCGTAAGCTTTTACACCACCACCACCATAATTGAATCATGTTGCTTGCCTGTTCTGGGAAATCCTGTGATGAAATCCATTGTCACCACTTCCCACTTCCACTCAGGAATGGGTAAAGGTTGCAACAATCCAGCCAGGTACCTATGCTAAGCTTTAACCTTTTGGAATTCCATACATATGATGATGTATTCTGCAATCTCTTTCTTCATACCTGGCCAAAAGTAATGGCTCTTGACTGCTGCCATAGTCTTCGGATATACAGGATGGCCAACATAAGGCATGCTATGCATTTCTCTTAGAATCACAAGTTTCAAACCCTGGACATTAGGTACATAAACTCTGTTCTTGTACATAAGTATTCCATCAGTATCTAACTTATAATCTTCCACTCCTTGTGGCGTCTTATCTTGCTGTAGCTTCGCTACCAATTCCCTGTACTGAAATTCTGCGCTTGCAGCTTCCAAAACTCTGCTCTTTATATCGGTTTGATACATGCTAATGGATGTAGCATGTAATTCGTGTACTCTCCTACTGAGTGCATCAACCACTTTATTCTCCTTCCCTTTGATATGCTTGATATCAAAATTGTATTCATAGAGAAATTCCAGCCACCTACTCTGCCTAGCGTTCAAGGTTGGTTGATCAAACAAATACTCCAGATTGTTATGGTCTGTTCTCAATTCAAACCTCCTTCCCATGAGGTAATGTTTCCATTTCCTTAGAGCGTGAACGATGGCCACTAACTCCAAATCATGAGTTGCATAGTTCCTTTCATTCTCTTTCAACTTTCTGGATTCATAAAAAAATACGAATCTATTCTGACTGAGGACTCCTCCCAGTCCTTCGTTGCATGCATCGATGCATACCACAAAATCTTCATTTGGATCTGCGATCCTCAGAATTGGAGCACTGGTTAACAACTGCTTCAATCGCTGAAAGATTTTCTCACAATCTTCTGTCCACTGAAACTTCTTCTCCTTCCTTTTCAAGGAAGTGATAGGGTGAGCTAACATCGAGAACCCTACGATGAACCTTCTGTAATAACCAACTAGACCCATTAAGGATCTAACTTCTATCAGATTCTTTGGCACTGACCATTCTCTAATGGCCTCAATCTTTTCAGGATCTACCACTATCCCATCTTTCGAAATAATATGCCCCAAGTAATGGATCTGCTCCTGATAAAACAAGCACTTTCTCAACTTGGTATACAGTTGGTGATCTCTTAGCACCTGCAACACCATCCTAAGATGTTGTTCATGCTCTTCCTCCGACTTGGAATACACTTGAATGTCATCCAGGAAGACTATGATGAACTTGTCTAGATATTCCTTGAACACACCATTCATCAAGCACATAAAAACATGAGGTGCGTTTGACAGCCCACATGACACCACTGTGAACTCGTAATGACAATACCTTGTTCTAAAGGTGGTCTTGCTGATGTCTTTTTCCTTAATCCTTACCTGGTGATATCCTGACCTAAGGTCTATCTTCGAAAATATCTTCACATCCTTCAACTGATTGAAGAGGTCATCAATCCTTGGCATTGGATACTTGTTCTTTACAATTACCTTGTTCAATTGTTTGAAATCGATACATAATCTCATCATTCTGTCCTTCTTCTTCATGAATAGAACCGGGGAACCCCAAGGTGACACACTTGGGCGTATGTACCCCTTCTTCAGAAGCTCCTCAAGCCGTAATTGCAGTTCTTTCAACTCTGGCGTACTCATTCTGTAAGGAGCTTTCGATACTGGAGCTGCTCTAGGCATCAAGTTTATAGAGAAGTCAATATCTCTTTTCAGAGGTAATCTTGGTACCTCCTGAAATACATCTTCAAACTCCTTTAGTACCGCATGATATCCAATACCTAACACCTTATCCTTTTTTGTTTCCTCCACATGGGTTGCAAATAATTTATAGCCTTTTCTGTAGCACTTCTTCAATTGCATTGCTGAGATTTCTCTAATAGCAACAACTTTGGGAATTCCTTGGACTATTTTCTGATTCCCTTCCATATAGAGGAAAGTGAATGCCTTGTTACGATAGTCCAGGATGGCATGGTGCTGGTCCAACCAGTCCATCCCAATTAAATAGTCATAAGATCCTAAAGGCAGAATGTTTAATTCAACCTTCGTTCTCAGTCCATTCATGTTCGCAGGACATGACTTAACCAACTCAATGACTTTCCTCTTGGTTCCTGTAGCGAGCTGCACTAATCAAGATTTTTCATGTTTGCTTCTTGATAAATGCAAACTCTCCACCAGTCTAGGATCTATATAAATATGGCTATCCCCTTAATTAATTAAAATAGCAAAGGCATGGTTGTTAATCATACCTTCCACTTCAATCATGTGCGACTGAAATTTAGCTTGCTTGTTGTCTAGGGCTGCATAAATCCTTGGCATTCTACTACCCATGTCCTCCACTGTTTCAGCTTGCTGAACATTTTGGAAAACTCTCACTTTATTATTTATGTGGGGGCAATCTTTGTACGAATGGTTTTCTTAACAACCTCAACACTCCATAGGTGTCTGTCTTGGCATTTGTCCAGCCATTTCATCCTTTCTAGGTTCTCTAAAAGATGGCTGTCCCTGAGGACTGTTTCTGAAAAAGGGTGTCTTAGTTCCCTTCTTCCTCTAATCCATCTTGAATTTCTTCTTGTCTTCCCAAGCCTTTTGGAAGGTAGGCTTTTATTTTTGTTGTTCATATAAAAATTTCACCCTCCTTATCGTTTCTTCCATGGTTTTTGGGTCATCATACCGAATCTTGTCACCAATGGAAGGTGGAAATCCAATTAGATATCTCTGAATCTTCACAGTCTCATCCTTGATGAATGAAACATACTTCATCAATTCTAGAAACCTTTGTTCATACTCATTAATGGTCATGCTGCCTAGCTGGAGTTCAAATAACTCTTTCATCTTTCTGTCATAATATCCCTTAGTCAAATACTTCTTCTTGAAATACCTCTTGAATTATTTCCAAGTGATATCTTTCTCTCTAATGTGCTGCACCTGCACAAGCTGATCCCACCACATGGATGTCTTTCCCTTTAGTTGATACATTGCAAGTCTTCTTTCTGCATGAGAGGAATAATTCTGCAGTTGGAAATATTTCCGCATGCCAAGCAACGCATATTCCTCCTTCTTATGTTCTCCATCAAACGTAGGAGGATTAATCTTATTCATTTCACCCTTTAGTTCATCTACTCCAGATCTCCTGTTCTTTTTGGTAGGAGATGGGCTTGAACTAATGTGTTCCCTTCTCTTGGAGCGACTTTGGGAGTGATGATGGTGTCTACCAGCACTCCTTGATCTTCTCCCCTTAGAAGTTTGGTGACTCCTTGTTCTGCTCGAGTCACTCTCCTTATCCAACTTATTTTATATTCTCTCCAAACTCTTTAACAACTTTACGTTGAATTCACCTTGTTTTTCCTTAGTTTTCCTAAGCTTTATGCTATCTGCTCGGCGATTTTGGGCATCTTTCTGCAATTTTTCAATGATCTTCCTCATATTTCCTTCTTTATCTATCTCCTTTTCGTGCCCATTGGAGTTCGATCTTTCAACTCCCAAGTGGACGCCCATTCATTCTCTTTCATTTTCTGAACTGGAAGCATTTTGTGTCTCTTCCATTTCTTTGCACTCCATGGAAATTATAATCAGTTCTGGCACTCGTCAAACTTTTGCAATCACAACGTGTAGACAACTAGAATTTGTCAGGCCATCTCTCCTTAACGAATTCCACACATTCAAAACCAATCTGATTTAAGAACAAATTTTGATTTCATGAATCTTCCGAGCTCTGCTTAGCTCTGTAACTTTAGGGTGATAGCCCCCTCTTTCTTAGTCCCCAACCCATGCGATCACGGGTCATGACCAAACGCTAAACTACTAAGTGCTACTCGGGCTTTTGGTCTTCGGAGATTGCAAAGCACACACAACTATCAGTCAGAGTTCCGATTACCGAGCTCACGAAGTCAAGTGGATTAACGATTCCCATTTAACCATCATCCAATGGCTGAAATCCACTGTGGTATTTCTGTCTTCGAAGTTTTCGGGACTTCGGGACTTCGGACCTCAGCAGTTCCCACACTTGTTTCTTCCCAATCTTCCGACATTCGAAATTCTGATCTACTTTTCCCTTTGGGCCCACGTAGTACATATTTCACCAACTAAGGCTGTGGCACATGGTAGATATAGGAAGTTCCACATCACCTTCGATGACGTCATTGGGTCCCACCTTGCTCACTTTTCGTTTCGGAGTTTTAGGCATCGAAAGTTCGTGCATCCGCACATATTATTTCTCCCGATTGCCGAAATTCTGAAATTATGATCTACCTTCTGCTTGATCCAATGGTCAATCTCTTTTCCTATGATCTACGATGTAGATATTTTCGGGGCATTGGATTTTTGGGCATCGAGAGTTCGTGCACCATCACATCTTATTTTTCTCGATAGTCGAATCCCTGGAAGGTTTTGAGGATAACTCTCCTACACCTTCTCCAGATCTGATGGTCGTGAGGGATCTCGTTTCCTTATAAAAAAATCCTACAACTCCAACACTTATCGTGTCGAGCTCGTTGAATCCCCGAAAGGTTTCGAGGATAACTCTCCTGCACCTTCTCCAGATCTAAAGGTCGTGAGGGATCTCCTTTCCTCTTGAACAGATCCTACAACTCCAACACTTATGGTGTTGAGCTCTCTTTCTCCCTGTGGCCATATACCACACTAGCTGTGGTTTTACTATATCGCTACACCTCCTGAGCTTTGCAACATGACGAAACAACCCCTTGCCAATCAAGAACATTCTAGCGTCCAAAAATTGGTTCTTCCTCAAACAACTTCCACCTGAAACCTCGGGTCTAATAACCACTTATCCAGCCCATCCAGGCTCAACGTTGAAACCTTGGGTCATAACTCGAATTTTTTCTACTTCGACAACAATTCTTTCCGAAACTCTTTCTTCAACTTCCACTAACATGGCCCATCCAAGCTCAGTGTTGTAACCATGGCTATGATACCATATTGTAACATCCGCGGCCACCAACAGGTCGAGCAATGCTACCAAACTCAACCTTAACTTATCCTTTTGAGCTATGATACCGAAATGTAACATCCCCGACCATCAACCCACTTGCCGGGAAACGCTACTACGCAGAACATTCTCATACTTATATATATAGCATGCATATTAAATCTAATTAATATATTGTTCTAAACAATACAAAGTAAGCACATGTTTATTGCTAATATAGATCATCAAGGACATTAACAATAATTCATATGCGCAATAGAATACATGATAACATATAAGAATCACATGCATGCAAAACATAATATTAAGCACACAATGATACTTATCTTTGAAACTATAGTAATTCCACCAACTGCATGCAGACCTTCCATGGACCTCCCAACCTTAGACCACGATGCTCATCACTCTCAGCAGTAGGTCACCCCCGAGCTGGGACTAAGCTCCACCGGGCAAGGAATCCTAGGCTAGGAAAGGTCAACATAAGACACACAGTTACAGAGGAAGGATTCTCTCCCAGGAGTCACTTATGCCCACTGCTCACATACCCTCATTCTCCACATGCCCGTCCCACCCCAGGAGTATACACCTTCACTGTCACCTGGAAAATCCTTCACCTGCTAAACCTCCCTTACCTTGGGCTTCATCAACAGACCAAATCGAAATTCTCTGAGCTCTGTGGAAGCTACAGGACCCCTTCCAGGAGTTCTCACTTCCTCTGCGCACTCTCTCACTTGGAGAGAGTTGCTCACAGGCTTGGAAACCTGTTCTTTTGACCAATTCCAACATAGTGAGGAAACAACAACAAGGCTCAACAACGCATAGTCAATGGAAACAACCTCACATGGTCAGGAACTGCGCAACCACAACAACCCACTGGGATAACACAACACAACTCAGTCAATTTTGAGTTTCTCAACCATGCAACATAGGATGGGTTAACGATTCTATTTTCAGAGATGCATGAGGGTGTACAGAGATCCCACACAGAGACTTAACAGTTCGGGTAAGAATTCCCCATAACAAACACCAGAACACAGGTCGATCATGGACACCTGCGCTCTTAGATGGAGGATGGAAAATGGGAGGTCGAACCCCCAACACAGCTCCCTTCTCTGGTTTTAACTGCATGCACCTAGGTCGAAACCTATATCCCTGGGGCTGCATGCTCCCCATTTTGTACACGTTCCCCCTTACAGGAACATAGGATAAAACATAAACATTTACAAATCTTTGGAATAATATTTAATTATTATCCCCAAGGTCTTAAGCTCTTAATCTTATCCCTTCTCCCAACCTTTCATTCCCCTCTCCCTTACCCAGACTTTGTGGAATATTAGTCCCCCATCACTCATTCATCGTGGTTGGTCCACATGCAAATATGTTTTTTATATTAATAATGTGCATCATTACATGTACAAAAATCAGGCTCTTGGCCTTCAACACTTAGGCTCTCTTGCCTAATAAACTTATAATCCCACCAGCTTATATAAACTTGGCTCACCAGCCTATAAAACATAATTACAATTCATAATTCAATTGGGGCATGTCCTTGGGGTATTAGAGGATTGGCACACCCATTTAACTTGGTTTTCTTGGAATCTCATACTAGTTTGGAATGGTCCCCAGTGATCTAGCCTGTGGTTATGGAACTTTGGGGTTTTCTAGACTGATGGTTTTCTCGAGTTGTATTGAATCTGAGCCATTTAGATCTTCTATGATTGTGATTGGGTCAAACGGGGTGATCCTCATCATTTCTACCAGTTGAGGATTGTTCTCTAGTTAGTCAATGATTCTTTGGGCTCCTTCTAGTAACAAAAAACCCCTCCTTTGTGCCTCTCTGGTTTCTTCTAGTCTAATTTTTTCTCTAACCCTGAGAGATTATTGAGACAACTGTTCTATTGTTTCAACCTACTCATCCATACTCATATATTTGAACCTATTCATGTTCGAGTTAGCTTTTATCTGTAATACCTCCTCCCAATCCTGAGCACATTCTGTAAAAATATCATCCTCAAACTTGTCATGCGCGTATGGCCAACAAGAAGAGACTTGTGAAGCATGTTGGGGAAATAGGCATTTAGGGTCATGCTTGCTAAACTGGCCTGTCGGGAACCTGTATTCCATATTACTCAAAGCCTCTTGTTTAGCTTGAGAAGTGTCGTTCACTATATAAAACCCTATGTGGAAACTGTAGAGTATGAATGCTCGTTTCTTGTACTTAACCAAAGTGGCGTTATAGCCTTGTGGGATAGTCTGGTAACAGATTTATCCTACAACGAGATGGTCTGGGACGTGAGAGGAGGAGAAAATGTGGTGCTCTGGTGGCCCCGAACACCTAGATATAGGTTGAGGTTTCATCTAGATACCAGTGGCCTACTTTCGAAATCCTTTTCTTGGCTGCTACAAAAAGCCTTGGGCATTCCTTTTTAAATATAATGAAATAGATTCGAGCAATGAATTCATCACAAATAAGAGCATAAGACTTCTTGTACCTATTTTCCCATAGGATGCTGAAGTAGACATGTACATGAAGCTTTGCGATGTGCCATCTTAGATTCATACCAACGAAGACATTCCTCATGCATATTACATCTAGCAGATATGGGGCCATGTGAAAAGCGAACACTTCTCCCTCCTTTGGTGACTGGGCCTATAGTATATTGGTTCTCAATTGCTTGGAGATAATTTCTCCCCAGTTTAAGTTACTCCTAGAAATAACCATAGTGTATGTCAGGGGAATCCATGCCTCTGAGAACTTGGCGTTGTATTTTTCTTAGTATAATTGTTAGATTAGAGCCATTAAGTAGATATATGGCTCCCTCAGATTCACTGTCCTGTACCAACTGTTGCTCCGGTTCGTAAACTTATTGTCTTCCTTCCACTAGGAGGCCATTAATCAGATGGTGTGATGAAATTCATAGAACTTCAACACGAAGTCTATGTTCAACCACTCCTCCCTGTCCCTAATTTTGTAGTACTTCTGGACCTTTGTTGGGAGAAAAACTCCGACACATACGCCATTCTCATCATTGATTAGGCACTTTTGCATGTCTGTGTGATCTATTATCCAACTCAAAGTCTCAATGCAGGGCAATACTAGAGTTCGACAGGCTACCATATGCAAGCATGGCCGTCGGATATTTGGGAAAACCTGGTCATTGAGCGCCCTTACATCTAGGTCCTTGTGTGGGATAAACTCTAGGTATTGTTCCTCATTGATTTTGTTGAAAAAATATCCCCATTGTGGGAGAATTATTTTTGATCGAGTGGTTTCTTCTGTATCACCGAAAGGAGGGGGCTGAATGAATGCCTTCTTGGTTGATGTTTTGATGAATGGCTCCACTCTGGGAGAAAATTACAACTGCCTTGCTATGCCGAGAGAATATCCTTCACCCATCTCTGCTTCCTTTAATTTCGGTGCCCTCAACGAGTGTCTGGTCGTTGGCTTCCTTGGAGGAATTTTCTCTACAAATAGAACAATATTATATACCCTGTTACAGATAGAATGCTAAGACATAAAAATGCAACTGCCGAAATGAACAAGTTAACACATACCTCTTCTTCATACTAGCTTAACCTGGTTTTTGAAATTATGAGAATCAAACACAACTCTTGAGACCCTCTTTTTGCTTATTCGGCTTCTCTGGAAATGGGAAACTTGTGTGCATGATGGAGGTGTTCGAAGTTGTCTTAGTGATTTAAGAAGAGATGATACCTATCATGTTGCATTAGTTATTCAATTCGGGGTATGAGTGCGGTTCTACAAAATCTAGTGCCAGATCTTCATTATGTTCAAATTAAATGCAGTCGTAGGTTGGCGACGCAGGTGCGTGATATAACCTAGTTCATCGACGATTTAAAATTATCATTGTTCAATCGATGCATGAGGTAGAAATGTATGTGGAGAAAAACATTAACTGGCCTATTAAATGACAAAATCCGATCGTATTTCATGTTGAAAACGTCCCATCGTTCTACTAATTTAATGGGCGGATCAGGTGTCAACGCTTTTCTTTAGACAATGTTCGTTGATATATCTTGGAAAAAACTTTGATGTCGATTCATCTTTCTGTACAACACTGATGTGGAAATGATGACTTGGAAGGGTGACTAGGACACATGGAAACCTAAGGTGATTCAGGACGAAACTAGGCCGTACGAAATGCCTACGTGACAAAGACATGTGGCGTTTGAGATTGGCGTCTTCATTTAATTGTGTTATTCAGAATCATGGACTTTCATTAACTAAGCGGTTTAACAATAGGTCCTACCGTACAGACGTCGAAAAAGTATCAAGGATCAACGATTGACGATAAGTTTAAAAAAGTGTTCAAGGATTACCCCCCTCAAAAATTGCCGATGTCAAAAATGCATCGGGGATCGATGATCAGTGATGTGTCAATGTGGAAATATTTCGTGATTTAACTCTTTTAGATTTCACTGATATTGAACAAATGCATAGTTAATCAGCTATCATAGGTTCATCATGGCCCATGTCAATGTTTATCCTTCTCACATTTCACCGACACTGATGGGAAATCAGTCATTTCCTGAAACATTTTTGTGAAAAACCAACACAAAGCTACTCCATTTTTTACCGATGCCGATGATACATCGACGATCGACGATTATTGTTACTATGTGTTCGTTTTACTTTCTCAGATTTCACCGATGTTGAACATAAGCACATAGGTCACAATTTTAGCTGCAGATTCTTAGTTAAAATGCCAAGTTTGTGTTAGACACAAATATTTTACTTTGACAGGCTCAAATAAATCCAACTTGATCGATGATGAGACATGCAAACAAAATTAGCTATCCCTCCATAATGGACTCAATTTAGAAAGAAAAACAAAAGAAAACAATTGGTACCCAAAAGAGAAAGAATTTTCATAAAATCTTTTAGGGTGTGTTGAGCGCTCAAAAAATGGCGATTCTCTAGGTGAAGAAGAATATTTGTTCCTTCCTTTGGGATTAGCTCATGCATAAGATGGTTGAGAAACTAACTGGCTTCACTTTTAGCAAAGTATTTCCTATCCTTGCATGTACAAAATCCTTGATTTGTGAATTCGGGTCCGCCTATGGAGTTTAACCCTTATCCCACATTCTTTCCTCTTGATTGTGACCCACGCCCTGTTTTTGATGAGAGTCAGGTAAGGAATTCACTGGCTCGAGTCCATTTTAGTTATCATTTTTCACTTTCTACGGTATTTCTCCGCTTCCAGCGAGTGTCCATAGCCCCAGTGGAGTCAACCCGACGTCACAGATCTTGCTCCGCTGTTAGCAAGCGTCCATAGCCCCGGTGGAGTTATATGCATACTCTCTCCTACTTTTCACTAGTTTAATATAATTGATTCATTCTCAGCATAAATTATCTAAGCGAGTTGGAAAGGAGGACGTCTGTTATCTGCAAGATGAAATGGTTAATGTGAAATTCTTCCTAGATGTGTCTAGAGGTACATGTGGTCCTTTCCAACTTGCCATATTTCCTTTGGTCTTTACCAGACCACCAGGAAGACACTTCATCACTTACTAAGGTCGTTTGTTTTGTAAAGACAAGATGTAGATCTCCTTAAAGAAATTTGTAATTGCCCAATGTTTCTCATGTTGCATGTAAGTGTGAGTTAGGAGCAGAGTTTGCTACGCCATGTTTATTTGGGTCAACCAATGTTTTACGTAACACAAATTCATTACAAGAAAATACCAAAAAAAAAGAAAAGACAGGAACAAAAGGAATCTGCAATCAGTCTACCCTAAACCTACACATT
>ML785933.1:61532-89130 GCA_009831015.1 Picea engelmannii
AATATTGTTTTAGGGCTTGGCTATATATATATATAATAGAAATATTTTTTTAGGGCTTGGCCATTCACCGGGAGGGCGTCGGGTTCCCCCCTCAGATTTTGCAACCGATACATGCATGCCCTAGTTTTCTCGGATACCTGGAAAATTATGAGCCACATATTATGAAACTTCGAATGTTTTCCCTTAGTTTCATTTTCTCTATCCCATTTCAAGACTAAGTATCCAAATTAATTTTTTTTCTCTTTGGCCTTATGCTTGTCAAACCATCTTTTAACTATTTTTTGATCAACTATGAACTTAGATTTTTCTTTCTCCCTTTCCTCTTCCAGCATGAGGAGGGTATCAATTCTTTGTTGAATAAATTATGAGGGATTTCCTCTTGAACCCTGGGAAAGATGAAGTGACAGAAGATATAACCCATTTGGTAGAATGGATTTTGGTCCATATACCAGAAAGTATGGAGAGTTTCATATAGCTTCCTTGGGTGTTACTCTATTCGCCCATAAGGAATTATGAAGCAAGCTATGAAAATTCCTCTGATTGTCTGCAACTGTTTTCTTCAAGATCCTCACTAGGTTCTTATTAGTTTATTATACCACCCCATTCCATTGTGGATAGTAATTTGCAGAGTATCTTATTATGATTCCTTTGTCTAGAGAGAACTATGTTAATAGAGTAGAAGAAAAGTAAGCAACATTGTCAAAGACAAGAATGGAAGGCATCCAAAACCTTGTGATCAGTTGTTGTTCGATGAATTGTATTACAACCTTTTCATTCATGTGAGTCAAGGGGATGGACTCTGCCCATTTTGTAAAATAGTATGTAGCAGTCAGTATGTATTTATGTTGTTTTGAATAACTCAACGTAATATCCCGTCTAACCCCCATTGCTCGAATGGTCTAGATATGGTCACTTATTGGAGTGGAACAACTTCTCTCTTCTCTCTACCAACGCTCATTTGACAATATTTACAGTTCCTAGCGTATGTATGAGCATCCATAAA
Organism: Picea engelmannii; assembly: GCA_009831015.1. NCBI lineage: Eukaryota > Viridiplantae > Streptophyta > Pinopsida > Pinales > Pinaceae > Picea > Picea engelmannii. Next base: position 62,536 of record ML785933.1, read on the forward strand.
TGGAGTAGGCTAGTAATAAATAGCTCTTAATATTTTGTGAGCTATGGTATTCACTGTAAAGTGTCCACCTGTAGGACCATCATAGATCTCCCTCAGAACCTTTTCCACATCTTCTCATTCGAGACATATCAAGAGTACTCCATCATAATTTATGCAGAAAAGTGCTGAATTTAGGAGGTGATATTGCACATATTTCAGCCTAAGATCTCTCCTTTCCTTAGGGTTTAGGTTTTCTGGGCAAGTCCCATGATGCAAGAGGTAAATCAATTTTCCATACCAAGACTCTTACCCTGGGGGAATGTATAAAGATTCACTACACCATAATGTTAATTCATTCTCCCACCCGAGGTCTTCATTTATTCGATCTTGGGCTTCTGCGACCAGTTTACACAATCCTTGTCCCTTTACTAATTTGGTAGGTTTTATATCTAGATCAAATTCCTGGACAATTGCCATCCAATTTCACCTTCTCTCCCCCATCTCCTTTTGAGTGAATAGATATCGGATTGCGGGATGAGGCACGATGACTTTGGTGTGATTTTTTAGGATGTAAGATCTGAAATGTTTTACTGCTTTGTATACCACATAAGCTTGTTTTTATATAGCAGGGTAATTCAATTAGGATCCTTGGAGATTGGTTCTCATAAATGAAACCAGTGCCTCATTATTGTGATCATCCTTCTGGGTCAATACTACAGCTAAGGACTGGTCGAAAGTGAAAGTATAGAGGAAGAAATATTTACTAAAGTTAGGACTTCACAACACCGGATCTTGAGACATTGTGGTCTTGATATTGTTTAAAGTATGCATCCTTGCGAATCATTTTTTGTAAGGTTTTGACAGTTTTAGCGAAATCGGGCGTGAACTTTCTCAGAAAATAAATTTTCCCGAAGAAGGATTGCATAGCCTTTTTGTTGTGGGGTGAGGGAATCTGATCTATTGCCTTTATTCATTCTGGATCTATACAAATTCTTTCTTGAGATATAATATGACCTAGTAGTTTCCCTTCCTCGACACCAAAGATAGTTTTCTTAGGGTTTAAATATATTCCATATTTCCTACACCTTTCGAAAATCTGGGTTAGATGTTGGATGTGGTCTTCTCTGTTCTTTGAATACACAATCACGTCATCCAAATATATTACTACACATTTGTTAATCAATCCCCAAAAATCTACATACATGGCCCTTTGGAAAGTTTCCCCTACATTAATCAACCGAAAGGGCATGCATTTATAAGAAAAAGTTCCCCACTTGGTTCAGAAGGTAGTCTTCAATCGGTCTTCCTCTGAAACTAGAACATGGTTATAACCTGAGAAACCATCTAGAAGGGAGAAAATTTCAGAACTGGACATGGTCTGCAAGAGCTGTTCCATGGGTGGGACTGAGTAGTTATCCTTTTCTGATGCTCTGTTAAGGTTTATGAAATCTACACACACGCAGATCTCCCAAGACTTTTTCCTGACATGGACCACATTTTCTACCCGGGAAAAGTGTCTAACCTGAAAGATAATCTTAGGATCTAGTAATTTCTTTAACTCTTGATACATCAAGGGTTCCAGAGACAGATGGTACTTCCTGAGATTTTGTTGAAAGGGTTTTACTCCATATTTTAATGGAATTGTGTGTTGGATAATGTGAGTGTCGTAAGTTTTGAATTATTGGTAGGACCATGCAAACAAATCTTGATATTCTCTAAAAAGTTTGAGGTAATCTTTCCTATCTTCTTTAGACACTGTTTTACCTAGATTTACATTCTTAGGGTTTTCTGGGGTTCCTAGGTTTATAGTCTCGTATATGGGACATGAACTCCATGTCTTTGTGTTCTTTGACCCTTTAAATATTTCCCTCAGGTCGAACAGGTTCTCCAAATTTTATATCCCTTTCGGTATCATGTGAAACTTTAGTTTATCATTAGAGTGAGATGTTCTATTTTTCTGTTCGTGTACGTCAGTTTCTTCCAGTTTCTCTTGGAATACCTCATCATCAATAGCCAAATATTTAAGATTCTCTTGATTGGTTAGAAAATATACAATCTGTTCATCTCCTTTGAAAACCTTCCAATTAGAAATATTGTTGGGTACTGATGGTTTGTAGAGTAGTTCCATAGTGAACCTGGATGCTTCATAGTCTTATAAAGGGGATAACCTCGACGCTTCAGTGGCTAGGGAATCGACACAAGTATTCTTTGTCATGAGAACACCAGTAATATTGAAGGTCTCAAAATGTTCTATTAGCCTATGCACATCTTCTTGGTAATTCCTCAAGTGGGGTGAATTGCAATGTATAGTATTCTTTACTTGCCTAACGATGATTTCATAGTCCCCCCAAAATTTCAGTTCTTTAATGTTCAAGTCTATGGATTTCTTCAGTCCTTGAACTAGAGCTTCATACTCAACGATGTTATTGGGGCATTCAAATTATAGTCTACAGGATAGGAATTCTGCTTCCCCTTTGGGTCTATGAGGATGCATCATGCTCCCGACCCTTCTTGTGACTTAGATCCATCAAAATACAACGTCCAAAATTGTGAACGAAATTTAGCAACTTCTTCATTTCTAGTTATTTCCTCATCTCTGTATACCTTGTCTATTGTTTCCAATAGAGGTTCTTGGTAGAATATGATTTCTTCTGTTGCTGCCAATAGATTCACTTGAAAATACATTTTGAAGTTTTGAGTGAGAGGTACATCAGACGAGAGAGGATCCAAATTGTCGAAATCAGAATCGCAGGAGTAGTTTCCTAGCACTGGGAAATCTGCCGATGAGGGTTCATTGAAGGCTTCTAAATTGGTGATAGTATGTTTGAGATATATTTCCCTATGGATCCTAATCATGTTGGTATGCCCCTTTAGTGGCAGCCATAGGTGATCCCAGTCCGTGCTAAAGTATCCATTCAATTTCTCGGACCAATCTCAACTAAGTAGCATTCCATAAGGTTCTAGGATATCTTCAATAATGATGTCAATTACTTGAACAATTTTCGGGTGTATAGCCATTCTGATCATGACATACTTAAGTTCCCAAATAAATTTTACCTGAGTTCTGTGTAGTTGTATAACAAGTTTATCACTTTTGAGAGGAACTGCATTTAATTTATTGCATATTGATAATGGCATGACATTGGATGATTCCCCTGAATCGACTAAACAATTATGGAGGTTTCTGTTGAAGACTTCAAATGTTAAAAGGAAAGGTGGGACAAAAGGTTTTCCTCTTTTTTCTAAAGAGAAAGCGTTCACATTTGGTTTGTTCTTTAGATTCATGGGAGATGGGACCTCACCTAGGTCAGTGGTTGTTTTAGTGGCATCTATTGAATTTAAGGCTTGCAAAATAAACTCCTTTTGTTGGGGAATTCTGCACATATCCATGACTGACACATTAGCCTTCAACTTCTTTAAGTCTTCTACTATTTTGTAGTCGATATTGGGTGACTCCTGAGTATGTATGTTTATAGGATTTCTTTGGGATACAAAAGGTTCTTTCGAGTGATAGACTGTTTTTTTTCTTCTTGAAGATTGGACAATGATAAGGTCATTTGAGACCGATTGACCCTTACTTCGTGTTTGCACCATCAAAACCTCAGCGGGTGGTTCTTGAACTTCAAATACATCATCGGAAGGCATTGGTAAGTCAGGATCCCATAAAAACATGGATTTTTATTATGATGGCTCAACTTCCTCCTGATCGATGATGTTCACCCTTGAGATGCTTGATTGTTTGGTAAGATAAACTTCGTCTAGGAACCAATTGGCCTGTTAGCGATATTTCTTGTCTTAGGCCTAAGAGCGTCCAGACCTGCAAGTTGCGTAGGAAGCGCCCAAGCGCAGCATGGGAGAATCTCGTTTTCAGTAGCAAGTTAAGCGAGCGGGCGAAGTTTTTGCTGTCAGCGGCCGAGATCCATCCATAAAAGCTGATCGACAGTCAACGGGATTTTGGTGCTATCGAGTGGTTTGGAGTTTAGCACAAGAGGGAGCACTAATAGTTCAAATCAAACTTGGGTCATCCGATCAAATCGGGACAAGTGGCAGCCAGTCGACGTATCGGGGATCGACGTTTCTAGAGTCAAGAATCCATCCGTTCATTGCAGTTGAAATCACCGATCGGTGAAACGCCGAAAGCGCCTTTGGTGCCGAGCCTATGGTCTCAGCTCTGGGTCATATCAGGCGAGCCTGTAAAGAGGGGCAACCCCTTGTATAATAGCGACACAATCCTAGCCATCCATCTGAAGGACGCGCGGCACGTATCCGTGCCATATCGACACTCGGGAGTTCAAGAGACAGGCGCCCCTCATCTTTTCACATTTCAGAACCCCGAACCCCGAAGCATCGAAAGCGCCCAGGATCGAGCCCATGGTTTTGGCGCTTGGTCACGAAGAGCAGGTTTGGAGGAGGGGCGATAACATTTATCATTTGGCAAGGCGGGTCCTGAAGCGCCAAGTTGAGTCTCAGAAGGCGGACACTGTGTTCTTCAGAGGCTGGGTTGACGTAATCTAGAGCCTGGTACCTGCTGGAAATGAATGAAGAAGAGAGAGGGTGGGTAAAACCTCGCCTCACTCATTTATTGTAGAGTATGGACGTCCCAGCTAAAATTCTATCTGGGAGGGTCCTCTATACCGGTTCTCTTCAGGAAAGCCATGCCGAGTCTTCAACTCGCCAGAGGAGCCTGCACACGCCAATTCAACATTTAAAAGGCTCAGCTACCCCCTGGCGTGAGCCATGGTGAATTAAGGTGGCATATGATAGGGAAACCGAGGACATATTTGATTGAGGAGACATCACCCATTGAAATTTATGAGACGCCTCTACTGGGCGAAAGGGGGAGGAGTATTTAGAGGCATTTTTTCCATTTTTGTAGGGATCGATGGTAGAGAAGAGGTCCCTACTGTAAATTTTTAACAGAAATTCTAGTTTGCTGGTTATGCATCTGTATATGAGATATCTTGTTTTATGACAGACAATTTTTCTTACTCCATCTAATTTTCTTCTCATGCTAAGAGAGTTCGTGATTGACTGATTCGAGCGAATTATTGCAGTTATGTTATGATAAAAGATTTATGATTGCATTATTGCATTCTCTGGATTTTGCGTTTGAATGTAAGATGATATTGCGTTTGGACATCTTCTTCCATAGCCTATTAGAAACCCGATGTTAATAACAGACCTATGCTTTCCTCTTATATAAGTCTTTCGCCTGTTCACCCTTTACTACAACTCACTGTCTGAAGTTTATATAAGACCTCACTCACCTATGCATGCCTGGCCTAGTTTTGGAGTTGGAATGATATTGTTTTGAGTAGGATTACATTCAGTCATCCCATCTATAAATCATCGTGACATAAAATTGATGGGTGTCGGGCTTTGCTCCTACTGCAATCCAGGAGTGACTTCTGACGCTAACATTTCTGGCACCATTGCCGAGGACGAAGTTGAAAATTTTCCTTGGGCAGAATGACATTGAGCCTCTAATTCTGAAGGTGCATTAGACATCAGAGCCCTTCAAGATTGTTGCTGTGCACCTGGCGACTCCACTGTGGCGACTCCATTGTTTCCACTTCACTATTTCAGCTATCGCTACTGTTGGCACACCTGAAAGCTGACCCAGAGGAGCTTTCTCGAGAAGGTTTCAGTGGCTGCTTTCTCAGCTTGAGAAGCTTCTCGGGGTAACAACAACGTTAAGATCTGGCCTTTGATGGTGAACAAGGACCAGGCACATTTGAAGCTGCGCATCTTTCACCTGGCAACTCCATGATTCGAGGATCGATTGGAAACTCCACTGGTTCAATATGGAGAAAATCCTTGCTCGCAGGTTCACTCCTTTTAATTTTTCTGCTATTCCTGGTTTTCCTAATGTTGTCCCTTCTCTGAATGAATGGGGCGATTATTTTCCCATATTTGGAAAGTGTGAAGAGGACAACCCTGCTCAACACCTCAGTGAGTTTCATGAACTCATGCGTCAGTGGGAGATACATCATGAGGATGTATTACTGAAAATGTTCATGTTCTCGTTAGCAAGGGATGCCCATAAATGGTATTATTCTTTACCCCCTGCTAGAATTTCTTCACTCAGTAAATTCCATGCATCTTTCACTGCCTATTGTCAGGAGCTTTTTCCCTCTGAGTTGATTTTTCATAACTAGTGTGAGGGATACCACAACAAATGTACACAAGATAAAGCTGCCTCTTATGTAGGCTATGAGGATGATCTTGATGAGCTGGATCATAAATTAGTCATTTCTCCTCCCCATTCGTCTGTTTCGGGTGAAGTTATGGAGCTGATAAAATCTATCACTGACATACTAGACAGGTGGGAAGCTGAGCGATGTGCAGAGGATTTTCCACCCTTTGAAGAAGAGGATTTTGGTATCTCTACAATGGATGATTATGAAGATCCCAGGGAGGAAAAGGATGCTTCGGGCGGAGTTATGGAACTGATAAAATCTATCACTGCCAGACTTGAAAGGTGGGAAGTTGAACAATATGCTGAGGATTTCCCATCCTTTGAAGCAGATGCCCTTGGCAGCTCTACTAAGGGCGATTATAAAAAAAGATTTCCCACGGGTCCTGTTTATGGTCATTATGAATCTGACCCATGGGAGAGCCAAGAAAAAGAAATCCTCCCAGATATGATTATGTCTAATGGAGGCTGTGATGATGAGGGCTGTAAGGATAGAATACTGGGGGAAGAAGATGCTCTGAGTGAACTAATGGAGCAGGCGATACCTCCCATTGTCCAACATGCAAAGTTGGAATATGAGGACAATGGGGAGGATTTTCCAGTCTCCAAGGCAGATGTTCTAGATGGCTCTTTCGAGGAGATTATTGAAGATTTCGTAAACGCATTAACATTTTCCCCCGATGAGCTTGTTGTCTCAGATCAAAACAATGAAGAGGTATATGTGGAAGAGGATTGTTCTCTTTTCCTTCACAAGATTTCCCACAATGTGTTTACATTCAGGGTCGAAATGGAGGAGCGGGGGATAGTTCCATTTCTGCAAGTTGGAGAAGCTCTGTTCCCCCCCGACTTCGATGATTATCTGGAAGAGGAACAGTGGAATCCAACATCACCTTTTGCTGATCAGAATGGTCAGCCTTTTTATGACAGCTATGAATCAAGTTTTGAGCTGGAAACGCAGGACTTCCAAGAGCAGAGCTTTCCTACAGGTCCTGTTTATGACGATTATGAATTTGACCCTGAGGAGAGCCAAGGAGAAGAACCAGAGTAGTAGTCTTCCTTTCGTCCAGAGCCAGTCGACGAGCAGCCACTTCTTGAAATCAATGAGCCTACGACAGTTGTCCACTCACCTGTGCTTGTCAGTGATATTCAGTCACATGTGAACAACTGTGTAGCAGAGGAGGCTGCCTGTCGCCAATTTTCTGAAATTCGCCACTCATTCTATGACCCTGTCAGAAAATACATGGAGTGGCATGTCCTTTATGCCTTGGAGCCACCCTATTTCATATCAACTTCAGCCTATGAGGAGAAGTTGAAGAGTGTATCCGTTCTGCTGTCACGGTTACACTATCTGCTGGTGATCATCGATAGAAGGAAGGAGATTCTATCCAAGAAGCTACTTGAATGGATATGGTGGAAGTTTTCTTTCACCTAGCCCCATGTAAAAGATTTCATTAGTTTAGGACTGTACATAAATAATCTCCTTGGAGTGTCTATGTTTTGTTTGTTTGGTTTTTTTTACTTCTCGACCTTTATTTTTAGAAGCGAGATGTTTTGAGCCTGACTCCATAGCCCAACAACAAGGCACTGAAGCTGCGGAATGAGTTCTTAGAGAATCACAGGGACGAATCTATCGCCCATGGAGCCTAATGTTAGCGATATTTCTTGTCTCGGGCCTAAGAGCGCCCAGACCTGCAGGTTGCGCAGGAAGCGCCCAAGAGCAGCACAGGAGAATCCCGTTTTCAGTAGCAAGTTAAGCGAGCGGGCGAAGTTTTTGCCGTCGGCGGCCGAGATCCATCCATAAAAGCTGATCGATAGTCAACGGGATTTCGGTTCTATCGAGTGGTTTGGAGTTTAGCACAAGAGGGAGCACTAATAGTTCAAATCAGACTTAGGTCGTCCGATCAAATCGGGACAAGTGGCAGCCAGTCGGCGTATCGAGGATCGTCGTTTCGGGAGTCAAGAAGCCGTCCGTTCATTGCAGTTGAAATCGTCGATCGGCGAAACGCTGAAAGTGCCTTTGGCACCGAGTCTACGGTCTCAGCTCTGGGTCATATCAATCGAGCCATTAAAGGGGGGAAGCCCCTTGTATAATAGCAACACAATCCTGGCCGTCCATCTGAAGGACACGCGACACACATCCACGCCATATCGGCACTCAGGAGTTCGAGGAATAGGCACCCCTCATCTTTTCACATTTCAGAACCCCGAACCCTGAAGCGTCGAAAGCGCTCAGGATCAAGCCCATGGTTTTGGCGTTTGGTCATGAAGAGCAGGTCTGGAGGAGAGGCAATAACATTTATCGTTTGGCAAGGCGGGTCCCAAAGCGCCAAGTTGAGTCTCAGAAGGCGGACACTGTGTTCTTCAGAGGCTGGGTTGATGTAATCTATAGCCTGGTACCTGCTGGAAATGAATGAAGAAGAGAGAGGGTGGGTAAAAGCTCGCCTCACTCATTTATTGTAGAGTATGGACGTCCCAGCTAAAAGTCTACCCAGGAGGGTCCTCTATACCAGTTCTCTTCAGGAAAGCCACGCCGAGTCTTCAACTCGCCAGAGGAGCCCGCACACGCCAATTCAACATTTAAAAGGCTCAGCTACCCCCTAGTGCGAGCCATGCTAAATTAAGGTGGCGTATGACAGGGAAATAGAGGACATATTTGATTGAGGAGAAATCACCAATTGAAAGTTCTGAGACGCCTCTGCTGGGCGAAAGGGGGAGGAGTATTTAGAGGCATTTTTGCCATTTTTGCAGGGATCGATGGTAGAGCAGAGCTCCCTACTGTAAAGTTTTAACAAAAATTCTAGTTTGTTGGTTATGCATCTGTATATGAGATATCTTGTTTTATGACAGACAGTTTTTCTTACACCATCTAATTTTCGTCTCATGCTAAGAGAGTTCGTGATTGACTGATTCGTGTGAATTATTGCAGTTATGTTATGATAAAATATTTATTGTTGCATTATTTCATTCTTTGGCTTTTGCGTTTGAATGTAAGATGATATTGCGTTTGGACGTCTTCTTCCATAGCCTGTTAGAAACCCGATGTTAATAACAGAACTCTGCTTTCCTCTTATATAAGTCTTCCGCCTGTTCACCCTTTACTATAGCTCACTGTCTGAAGTTTATATAAGACCTCACTCACCTATGCATGCCTGGCCTAGTTTTGGAGTTGGAATGATATTGTTTTGAGTTGGCTTCCATTCGGTCATCCCATCTATAAATCATCGTGACATAAAACTGATGGGCGTCGGGCTCTGCTCCTGCTGCAATCCAGGAGTGACTTCTGACACTAACATGGCCATTAAATTCATAGCGTGCACCCATTGAGGAAAATCCCTTTAAGAATGTTTGTCTTGATGGTAAATACAAAAATAGTCGGATTCTACATTACCCAAGTCGATGTTTAAGTTGGCTGGGGGAGGTTCAATCACTTTGAAAGGTGGGTTTAAAAAAAAAAAGGTTTATAGGGCCTTTGACCTTGGTTTCCTTCCCCAAGACTTCTTTTCATGTCTACGATTTCATTTGACAGTTTCTTTATCATTCGTTGTAGGTATTCTATCTCCCCACTTCCCTTTTCGGGACCTTGATCTGATTGTTTTCCTAGGGGTCTAGTCAAAAAAAGTCCTCTCCTAGGGGGGAGGTTGAAATTCCTTCTTAACTAGTGATATTTGACTCTCTTTGCATCCCTTCATTTGGAGTTCAATCGTTTTGGCTTCCTTGAAATTTTCAGCTAGGTTATGTTTGGCAGCCCTTTTCACAAACATGGAAATGGAAGCAGGAAGAGCATTACCATATACATCAATTTGCAACTCCTGAGTAGGTTTAGCTTCAGGTTGAAATTTGTTCAGGATAGTGGTAAACCATTAGTTGAAGTCTTTAACCTTCTCTTTTGAACTCATGGTGGAGGTGAACAATTCAACCATTAAATCTACTGTGGTGGTTTCTTCTACAAATTTGTCTAAGAAATCCTCTTAAAACTTCGTCCAACTGGTTATGAACCCCACAGGAAAGTTAAAATACCATGTTGAGGCTGAATTCTCAAAGGTATAGGGAAAAATCCTACAAAATACGTCCTGATGTTGTACATTCATCAGTCTTATAGCTAGTATGATTTTTTTAATATGGTCTTCAGGCAATCCAGAGGTTTCAGGGTCGAATTTGGGAAGTAATTTTTCTAGGTTTCGAGGGAGGTTGTGTACTCATCCAGGGATTTCCAGAGCATATCTGGCCAACCAAAGTTGATTATTTTGAGGTGGATTTACCTTTTCTTCATTATCATCATTATTATCCTCCATGTCATCTGATTATGAAGTTGAGCGATCCGAGTTAAACCCTTCCTCGTCAGATTCAAAATTGTCGAGCTCAGAGTAGTTACCAACTGGTGTTTCAGGGATTAGATTAAGGGTATGTTTGATCTCGGTGAGGGAATAATCTATCAGGTATTCTACCATGTGGACAAAAAAATGGTCAGGGGTGTCAACAACTAGTCTACTGACTTGTTTTCTATGAGGGATTAACGTAACTAAAGGTAATGATCCAATTTGTTGGGTGTAGGCTCTTGTGATTCTTATGAACTGGTTCAATTCTTCGTGGGGAAGAGCGTAAGGTATTTAAGGGAACATGTGTTCTACTTTCTAATGCTGGGGTGAGTTACTCGTTTAGGGAGTACTCATTGTATGTGGGATTTCTTGAGAATGACTGGCCATGCATGTAGGCTATTTTGAATTAGTGGGATATGTGAAATATATTATAAGAAATTTTATTATCCATTCATTCATCCAGACCCTCCTTCTAGCGCTAATTCTGTTGAGGGGTTCAAGATCCCTTTAACTCAACAGTAGGAACCAAACCCGCCTTAGAGGCCCAATTAGACTTTGCAACATTTGATGGGTGGAATGGTTCTCCAGATCTTTCGATCTAGATAATTTATCGATGATATTTACTTAGTGATTTGTAGGATATCTTTCTGTGAAAGTTCCTCCTTCAGATAAAATGTTCTCTTTTTTTTGTCTTTTCTTTTATTAGATGAGTCTGATAAAATGAGGTGTGCTGGTATAAACCAACTTATAGAAATGATTCTTAACTACTGAAGAAGGCTAAGCCTCGGATAACCCTCTTGTTCAAGAATGCAGACAACGATATTCACACCTATTACAATTCTAGTAATAATACATTAACTTGTTGGTATTTCAACAGTGACAGAGATACAATTATTGAAATAAAACATGCATGCAATAAGATGATTGTAAGAAAAATAGTTTCCTTAGCTCTACCATCAATCACACACTAACACAACAATTTTATTTTCATCATTAAGAACAAAAGAACTGCTAAAATATTGAAACATATAGCTTATAAATAGATTCTGAAACTCTTACTCATTACAACATCAATTACTGAAATAAAAGTTGGAAGTAATTCCTCCTTAATCCAATCACATAATGCCTTTGATGAAAAACCAAATTTTGTCTTTGGTTGTAAACATAACTTGTCAATTAAGGTTGTTTAGAAATAGTTGTTTACAGTTCTAAAAAAAGAGGGTCTTTTTCCCAAAACCATCGCCCCTTCCTAAAAGGTCAATCCCCTTATTTATAAAGAATCAATAACTAAAATAGCTGCTACAAGTTTGTTTTAAGTAAATCAAAATATTTCCACGTGGCACTTGATCTCTTTGTTCTCTGGAAATCATCTCGTGGTTCTACTGGAGTGGATGAATATTCTTGTACTCTGACCACTTGATGAAGAGATCCTCTCATGTGTTAGCATATGATAATCTGTGTTGATCCATCGGAGATGCAAGTGTTTCCTTCACTTCCACTGCCCGTTCTCTATATTTGGCGACTTTGGCACTTAACCGCTGCATAAATGTACAAGCCTTGATCAGGTGTTCCATAAAATTTTGTATTTGAGCCGGTGTCATACTTGCCACCTATGCGATATCCACTCTCCATGCCGAGTCTTGTTTTGCATGTCATTTCATTATGTCATGCAAGTCGACAAAGTCTTCGGGTGAGTCGAACTCTGGGAGGCCAATGTCTTTCATTTCTAGATTGATATTTTCCTAGCTACTTTTTCACTCATCCCACCTCTTCTATATTTCAAGCTGAGGTTCCTGGGCCATACTTACCCAATATTCGACTGCTTTCCTAATTCAGGAAATGCTGATATCCATCAACACTCTAATTCCATGCTCCTCTGCCTCTCGACCCTTCTACACTGCGTTGATGTAGTCAATTCGTTCTATAACTTTGTGTGCCTTTCAATTCCATATCTCTACATCCTTACATGTTTCTAGTGCCATAAGGGTATCTTCTTGATAATAGGCTATACATGCAGTGAAAATATGTCTTTCGCTTATGAACTTTGCATATGCATCTTGGAATTCATTCTTCAAAAAAACTGTGGCCTACGTTGAGTCTTGGCAATATTTTTGCAAGTGGTGTGGATGGTCTAGATCCTTCAGTGCAACGACCAGTTCCTTTTCATCTCTCTTTGGTCGATCCAATGTGGAATCAATGATAGCCATCCCTATGTTGATGAACTCATATGTCTTTGTGTGTTTTGTGTTGAGCAACTTCTCCTCCGTGGTGATGAGAATCGAGATATCTAGCGTGAGTATTATTTTCTTGGTGGTTCTCCTCATGATATATTTCCTCTTCCTATCATAAGAGATCACCTGTATATTAGAGACCTCATCAATGGGCTAAGGGATTTGTTGTTTTCCCTAGGTTAGAGTGTTGCCGAAGCTTCATGCAGTATGTATTTGTTCTAGGACCGGTTCGTGTACTTCTTCCATATCTTCCAATGGCTCAACCTCTGTCTGGTGTTCATCGGCTAGTGAGGTATCGAGCATAATTGAAGAGTCAGTGATAGGATTAGTACTTACTTGGTGATTGACTGTCGAGGTGCCGATATCTGGCTATTACACTTCCTATTTTTTTCCACCTGAACCTAGATCATCCCTTGAGCTATCTTTTGGGGTCCCTGATAGGTCAAGAAAATCAGTGTCTATGACACTTTCGACCTCATGGTTTCCCTATGGAGGGTTTGTAACTAATTCATAGTGAACTGGGGCAGATGTTCCCCCAGGTTCTTTCTCCTTTGTAATGGGTATCATAGTTACAAGTGAGACATTTGAACTCTCTTCATCGTCATAGATGGTTATTTGATCAAACAAGGGATTTGGCACACCCATTTCACCTGGTGTTCTTGGACTCTCATAATGGGTTGGAATGGATACCGATGATCTATCCTATGGTGATGGAACTATGGGGTTTCCAGACCAAAGGTTTTCTTCAGTTGTATTGAATTTGAGCCATTTAGGTCTTCTCTGATTGTGATTGGGTTGGCCAAGATGATCCTTTTCATTTATACTAGTTGAGGATCATTCTCTATCTAGTCGATGATTCTTTGGGCTCCTTCTAGTAACATAAACCCCCTCCTTTGTGCCTCTTTGGTTTCTATTGCTCTAATTTATTCTCTAACCCTGAGAGATTCTTGAGCTGATTGTTCTATTGTTTCGACCTGCCCATACATAGTCATAGATTTGAACCTAGTCATGTTCAGGTTATCTTTTCTCTGTAATACCTCCTCCCAGTCTTGAGAACATTCTGTAAAAATATCATCTTCAAACTTGTCATGCGTGTATGGCTAGTAGGAAGAGACTTGTGAAGCATGTTGGGGAACTAGGCATTTAGGGTCATGCTTGTGAAACCGGCCTATCAAAAGCCTATATTCCAGCTGACTCAAACCCTCTTGTTTAGCTTGAGCAGTGTCCTTCACTATATGAAACCCTATATGGAAACCGTAATGTATGAATGCTCATTTTGTGTCCTTAAACAAAGTGCCATTATAGCCCTGCAAGATAGTCTAGTAACATATTTCTACTACAAGGAGCCCATCTGGGACGTGAGCGGGGAGAAAATATAGTGCTATGGTGGCCCTGAACACCCATACATAGGTTGAGGTTTCATCTAGGTACCAGTGGCCTACTTTTGAAATCATTTTCTTGGCCGCTACAGAAAGCCTTGGGCATTCCTTTTTAAATATAATGAAATAGATATGAGAATTGAATTCATCACAAATAATAACATAAGACTTCTTGTACCTATTTTACCATAATATGTTGAAGTATATGTGTACAAGAAGCTCTGCAATGTGCCAAATCAGATTCATACCAGTGAAGACATTCCTCGCGCAGATTACATCTAGTAGATACGAGACCATGTGAAAAGAGGGTGGTTCTCCCTCCTTTGATGACTGGGACTGTAGTATATTGGTGCTCAATTGCTTAGAGATAATTGCTCTCGAGTTGAAGCTACTCCTGAAAATAGCCATAGTGTATGCCGCTCAGAACTTGGTACAATCTTTTTCTCTATATAATCGACAGATTAGAGCCATTAAGTAGATATATGTCTCCCTCAGATTCACTGTCCTGTACCAGCCATTGCTTCGGTTCATAATTTTTTTTTCTTCCTTCCACCAGGAGGCCATTAATTGGTTGGTTTCATGGAATTCGTAGAACCTCACCATGAAGTATGTGTTCAACTGCTCCTCCAGGTCCTTGATTTTGTAGTACTTCTAGACCTCAGTTGGGAGAAAAAATTCGACACATCCACCATTCTCATTATTGATTAGGAACTTCTGCACGTCTATGTGATCGATTATCCAACTCAAAGTCTCAATGTAGGGAAAGAATAGAAATCAAAAGGCTACCATATGCAAGCACGACCGTCGGATATTCAGGAAAATCTGGTCATCGAGCGCCCTCACATCTGTAATGTCCCCACTTTGGGACATCATCACAATGCAGAGATTTATGATGACTAGAGTAGCCAAGTGGATGTTATAGCGAGTACAGAGATATTTGAGAGGCATTGTCGGGTCCAACTTGCATTGATCATCATATTCCATCATAATGAGCCATTCAACACAGGTTGGCTTTGGTTTCGTTGCATTCCAACAATTTCCATGATTTTGACTATTTTGAGCTATAAGTTAATTGAAATCACTGAAGATATCATTTTGGGCACATTACTTAGAGGAACCTCTCAGTGTAATAGATCATTGGAATCGAGAGGAACAACACTATAGGATGGGATGGCTAGAAGTGACTTTGAGTGGCCAGGGAAGCCACAATGAGAGATAAGGAGCTTTTCATAGGTAAAAAGGTTAATTAATTAATTAAAATGATTTAATTAATTAATGGAAGATTAATAAAATGAAAGTCACTTTGGAGGGACAAGGTGAGCCAAAAGTATAAAGGAAAGGAAAGGGCCTCTTCTCATTCATTCATGTATGATCATATTTTGATATCTGGCTTCTAGCTAGTGAGCCCAGTATTGGGGATTTTGAGGGTTTTGACTTAACAAACCCTAGAGGAAGATTCGGTGGTGAAAGATTCCACCTAGCTTGTCCCAATATTGGTCTCAGAGATGCAATATGCTCCCACACCATTCTAGTTCCATATCTACTCAGTAGCAGGAGGAATCTACATCAGTTACATGTGCAGATAGAGAGAGGGCGCACCATCCTTGGAGAGAGATTCATTGTAAGAAATTGACAGGGCTTTTGGAGATTCTATCACTTGGGTTTTCATTGCAGGGCCTTGGACATTAGATATAGTCCATTCATGAGGAGTTTCAGGTGCTATTTGATTTATTATATGCATGGGACGAATTGGAGGAGAGGAGCAAACTTCAGAAATTGGTTTTAGTCATTTGCTAGCTCAGATCTTCATAATTTCACTTGGGACTTCACCATGGAGGTAACCAAGCCCTGATCTATCATTTTGGAGAGTTTCAAGAGGTTTGGAGGCCTCATTCATCCAGGCTGAATTGTTAGGGTTTTAGCCATCTAGGGGGGTGCACCATTCAGTGGAGGAGTTTCAGATCTACAGGGTTTGAGAGGGATCTTAGAGATTCAGGCACCTGGGTTGTTCTTGCCATTACCCGATCTATTGTTTGGCATCTTTCTTGAGGCGATTGGACATCTTTGGCACCAGGGCCGAATTGTTGAGGAGCTTCAGCATTCTAGTAGGACATGGCATCTTCTAGTGGGGGTTTGGCACTTGGCCCAGATCTACTTGGCATTGGTCTTCATCTCTTATCCAACCTTTGGAGGATTATTTTGTATTGTTGGGAGCATTTTGTAGCAGCTCTATTGTCTATCTTCTTGGCCATGTATTGAGCATTCTAGATCGACATCTTCATTGTAGGAGGGTTCTCTATTTCATGAATAAAAGAAGTTGAGATGTTTTGGCTTGTCTATCATATTGCATATGGTTGAGGTATGTTCCATGGTTGTCTCTTCTTGTTATTTTTTGCAAACATTCATATAAACACATAAGTAAACCCTAAGGCCGAAATCAAGAGGCCATTCAGCAAAGTAAACACACCTAAACAAGTAATTCAACAAAGTGTTTGACGAAATACCTCACTCAGAAAAAGTTTTAAAAAGACACCAAAACTGTGATGATCCTTGCATAATGGCTTGGGATCATTACAACATCCAAGTCGATGTGTGGGATAAACTCTGGGTAATCTTCCTGGTTGATTCTCTTGAATAAATCTCCCCACTATGGGAGTATTATTTTTGATCCAGTGGTTGCTTCTGTATCATCGAAAGCAAGGGGATGAATGAACGCCTTCTTGGTTGATGTTTTGATGACCGACTCCGCTCTGGGAGAAAATTGCAACTACCTTGCCATGTCGGGAAAAGATCCTTCACCCATATCTTCTTCCTTTAATTTTGGTGCCCTCGATAAGCATATGGTCTTTGGCTTCCTTGGAGGCATTTTACCTGCATCTAGAACAATGTTAGATACCGTGTTATAGACATAATGCTAATACATAAAAATGGAACCTCTGAAATGAACAAGTTAACACATACCTCTTCTTCGTACTAGCTTAATTTGGTTTTTGAATGTTTGAGAATCAAACACAACTCTTGAGACACTCTTTTCGCTTCTTCGACTACTTTGGAAATGATAAACTTGTGTGTAGAATGGAGGTGTTTGAAGTTGTCTCAGTGATTTAATAAGAGATAATACTTACCTTATTGCATCAGTTATTCAATTCGGGGTATGAGTGTAGTTCTACAAAATTTTCTGCCAGATCTTCATTATGTTCAAATTAAATGTTGTCCCAGGTTGGTGGCGCAGGCGTGGGATATAACCTGGTTCATCAACAATTTCAAATTTCTGTTGTTCAATCGACGCACGAGGTAGAAACGTATGCAGAGAGAAACATTAGCTGGCCTATTAAATGATAGAATCTGATCGTATTTCATGCTGAAAATGTCCCATCGTTCTGACAATTTAACGGGAGGATCGAGAGTTGGCGCTTTTCTTTAGACAAAGTTCGTTGATATCTCTTGGAAAAAAATCCGACGCTGATCCATCTTGCCGTACAACGCTGATGTGGAAATTCTGACTTAGAAGGGTGACTAGGACACGGGGAAACCTAAGGTGATTCAAGACGAAACTAGGCCGTACGAAATGCCTATACTGCAAAGACACATGGTGTTTGAGATTAACGTCTTCATTTAATCGTGTTATTTAGAATTGGGGACTTTCATTAGCTAAGAGTTTTAACAACAGGTCCTACTTTGCCGATGCCAAAAAAGTACCAAGTATCAGTGATCGAAGATAAGTTTAAATAATTTTTCCTGGATTACCCCCCTCGAAAATTGTCAATGCCGAAAATGCATCGAGGATCGGTGATCGATGATGTGTCAATGCAAAATTTTTCCATGATTTAAATATTTGAGATTTCACCGACCCCAAACAAACACATCTATAATCATCTATGAGAGGTTCATCATGGACCATGTCAATGTTTAGCTTTCTCACATTTCACCGACGCCGATGGGAAATTAGTCATTTCTTGAAACATTTTTGTGAATAAACAACACAAATCTACTCTGTTTTTTACCGATTCCCATGATACATCGATGATTGATGATTATTGTTACTATGTGGTCGTTTTACTTGCTCAGATTTCACCGACGTCTAACATTAGCGCACAGGTCACAATTTTAGCTGTAGATTCTTAGTTAAAATGCCAATTTTATTTTAGACACAAAGATTTCACTTTGAAATGCTCAAATAAATCCAACTTGATCTATGATGAGACATGAAAATGAAATTAGCAATCCCTCCATAACAGACTCAATTTAGAAATAAAAACAAAAGAAAACAAGTGGTACCCAAAAGAGAAAGAATTTTCATAAAATATTTTAGGGTGTGTTGAGTGCTCAAAAGGGCCCAGACTTTTGTTTGGCCTTATCGAGAGTTGACCGTGGTGCATCAGGTAAGATATCATAGAGCATGCCATACTAAGAGTAAACTAGTTCTAGCTGGTGGGCTCTCATAATAGCTTCTTCCTCAAAAAATACCCTAGACATTTCTACGTCTTTGGACACGTAAGGATCCAAAGACTTCAAGAACCACTCAAGAAAGAATGCAGGAGGGACCTTGAATTTAATCAATATCTTTCTTCGCTGCCATTATCAGATATGATCTGAGATATGGTCAGCCTTGGTCTGCTCGAAGTTGGCCAGGAACTTAGTGTCGAAATTGTATCTCACTGGAAACTGGAAATGGTTCAAGAAAAGCATAGCCAGGTCATTAAAGTAAGAGTAATTCAAGATGTCGAGCTCGATATACCACTTTGTCGTACCCCCTATAAGAGTGCGTTGAAAATGTTCAACTGAATAGAGTCATATTTCAATGATTTTGATGAGAACCACAAGTGAAAGGTAGTCACGTGATCACCTGGATCTTTGCTAGGCTTGCCCTCAAATTTTAGAATATCCGAAGGAAAATTAGTCGGCATTGGGGGCCAACGCGTATCGTGACAGATCGGGTCATTTAACAACCTCAAAAATTCCAAAAAATTCAAGGTTTCCAGAAAGGGTAGTTTCGGTTGTGAAGTATTTACATGAAAAGAGGGACCTGAATTTTGACTGGCACCAGGTTGCTAGGAAAAGTTGGACTACTTGCCAGGGTTTTGGTAGAAACCGTGGCCTTGAACAACAAAAGGAAATTGCATCTGTTGTTTCATCATTGTCTGACTCCCTAAATTGGATGACATAGCCTATGCATGGATTTCTCCTTATGTCATGTTCCAAGGACCTTGGTTGGGGATGCCCCCAACCAATCCTCCTAGCATAGGTACTGAACCCTGCTTAGGGTTGCATTGGGTATGGAAAGGGTTTCCCCTGACCGACATCCATTGTGAGGGAAACGAGCCTTGAAAAGGATTCCAAAGGCCCTGTGTGGGGTATACTATATTCTTCTCTCCCTGTGAAGGAATGGTACCTTGCACGAGGTTTTGTTGACCAAAGCTGGGGTTGCCCCCAATCGAGAAATAAACCAAAGAAAAAGAGTTGTTCCCAAACACACCAAACAAAGATAATGAAATAGATCCCACCGATGTTGTATAGGATGAAGGTCCCAAACTACCTCCACTAAACAAGCTATAGTTAGCGTTAGGCCCGATTGGATGCTGAAAAGTGCCACCGAGTGAAGGGGACGAAGGAGGTATATAACCCCCACCGTAAGGAATAGAATTGAAAGGGGCGGTAGTGCCTGTGGATGATCCTTGCAAAGGGGCGTTAGAGATGCCTTCCCCCATACCCATGGTCTGTAAAGTAGAGTAATTAATAAATGAATTCAATTCAAAGCCATGCATCCCATATGAAAAGGGAGAGCTTGTCTAGTTCTAAGTGAATGGAAGCATGGTCGAAGCCATCAAAGGGATCAGACTTGAAGTCATGGGTGTCGGGACAACTATGGTACTGACAGGAGAAGGTGGGGGAGGAGGTACAATTCTCCCTCCAGTGGTAGTCGTAATGGGAGTATGGGGACTCCTAGACGAAGTAGCATCATTTTCTTCCATTTCCACTCATCGAATAAATTGGCATTCAAAAGATGTCACCTCGGGAGGGACAACCTAGATTAGCAACAATGCCAAAAAGTCCATGATCAAAGGGTTTGCTGGCCTGAAACCTTCAGTTTCGAGGTCAGAAATGATATATTCCTTCAATTCTAGAAAGTCTCCTCTCAGAGAAAGCTTAGGTATAGTTTCCTATGGCCCGATCGCTTCGAACGATCCTTCTTGACCAAGTCTTCACCTCAACAGTGGTGGAGGTGGCTCCAAAGTAACAGACAACAAGCCCTGAAGCCATTGCGACCGATGAAGATGTTGATCTTCCACTTTTTGAAATGATCAACCGACACAGTAAGGTTTGACTAGCGTTGAACACATAACACACATTAAAAGTTTCCTAAATATAAATCAAGTAGTCGAATAACTAGTGGGAAGGACAGTTACGCCAATCAACACTAGAGAAACTAACCAGTGTAAGTGAAACTCAAACACGGAAACACCCTCTGGGTATACTCTATGAAGCATGATCCGAAGTCCGTCGTAGGTACCATGGTATACCCCTGCAGTCACTTGTGTAAGTCCTTAAAAAGTATGCAACTAAGTTTCCAACTCGCAGTCAATGACTAGGTGGGTATAGTCGACAGTCGAGATGATCGTAATGAGAAGGATAAAAAGTATGAATCCCTTCAAGGGTGTTGAATGAAATTGGTCTAGAAGACAATTGAGGATCTCAAATAGATTCAAGGTCCACAAATATCTATAGGAAAATGCGATCAATAGTGTTCCCAAGAAAGACCCTCAATATATGATCCCCACTACGTTTTGTACGGCTTTGGAGGGGTTATCTCCTCTACCTTTCCTCATGTGACCTCGTGTTTATCCCATGTGTTAGAGGGGGGTCCCAGCTAACTCTTACGACACTAGACTTTAGACACTCCCTATCTTAGACTCCAATGTTTGTTTAAAATGGCCTTGAAGAGTTTCCTCTTCACACCTATTTCAAGGCCCTAAAATCCTAAACTAATCGGTGAACCCTACAAACATAAAGTCTAATATATTTTAAATTAAGCATTAATTTTAAGGCTTTATTTACGCAAAGGATGTGGTCGTGCAACTAATGGTGTTTTCAAAGAGACAAAAAATGAACAAAACTTTAAAGCATTTAAAAGAAAAAATATACTTCGAAATCAAAGCAAAAGCTTGTAAAAATCTTTGTAAAATTCAACTTTTCAAATTAATGTTTCAAGATCTTATAATTAAAAGTTTCTTGGAAAGTGATTTCATTTGAATAAACAAAACTACTTATATTTCCAGGAAAGCAAGAAAGAACTTTGAAATTGTGACTCTTTTCTTGTGCAAACAAACAACCTAGGTTACATTACCAAACTAAATGCAAGAAAAATTGTTTTTGATTTTTTTTTTAACTGCTTTAACCAGAAAAACTAAAGTCAAAATTCTTTTTTGTTTTTCAAAGTAAGAAACAGGAAAAAGAGAAAACAAAACTCAAATTTATAGAGACCTTAGGCCAATTGTGTAAATGAAGGGATTCAAAAAAGAAACCAAAGGAGGATCTAAAACTTGAAAGTTCACTCTAAACATCTAGGGTAAAAAGAATAAAACTAAGAAACACGTTAACAACGAATATTTTACCCAAGCTAAGGACAAAACAATAGACTATGTAAGGTACAAGAAATCCATGGGAAGCTTAAAGCTTCAGTGAGGAAAGAGAAAAAATTCTCTTTGTTAAAATTTTTTTCAAGACACAGAGACACGGGCTGTTGCGCCAACATCCTACTTATGCACACATGTCTTCTACTATGTAGAATGCATATGTACATGGGCTGAGCTAAAGAAGAGCACGTACACCTCTGAGAATTTTCAAAAAGAAAAATACTAGGCAGGGAAAGATGGTAGGAACCTTGCAGGTAACCAAAGACCCTTAAAAGACTCAATGAACTTGACTAAAACTCAAAAGCCAATCAAGAAGCCAATTAAAACCCAAAAACCTCCCTCTAAAACCCTAGAGAGACTCCCCAATGCAGTTACCAATTCTGCTAGCGGGAAAAAACCCCTATAACTATACCAGGGTTCAAATTATAAATAGAGCTATGAAATCCATTAAAAGAAAATATAATTTATACACTACCCAAAACATTCCAAACAGATGAACAAAAAGTGATAGAAGAGTAAGTCTGAAGCAATACCTTTGGTACAAATGTTCGATGTTGACCTCCTCGAGCTTTGTAGCTTCCTTGGATGCTGGTCTCCTCCCAAAGATGCATCAACACTTAGGAAAAAATGCTACAAACATTCTATTTCTACTCATCAATTAGGGTTAGACATAAATTGTTATGCATAAATCAAACGAAAGACATAAAGATATCATTTGGGATAGGAAAAATATTCTTTTATTCAATATTCAAAGATCGGAAATTACAAGCTTTGTAGGCCAATGCTACACGAACCTGGTCCGGGCTCCTCTTGATGTTTCTCCAAGTGCACCTTCCAACTTCCTTCTCTCACAATCAGTTGATCACTTCAAGGGAAGGGAAGGGATTGTATGGGAGAAAATGGCTAGAGAGGAAATGCTGAGGCAAGAACTCAAAAAAGGCTGAAAATACTTGGGAAAGGAAGGAAAGGGATTTGGGAAGAGTTTCACCGTTCTAATGCTTGCTGATGGAATGAGACCCCAATACCTCATTTTATATGACAAAAGGATAGTTATTCGGTTTGGGGACGGGCTACAACAGGTGAATTGGTTGGGAAACCTCCAATAGCCCGTAAACTCCATTGAATTCCTTACAACTTTTATTTTTTGCAACTTTTGGAGGTAAAGACAGGGTGTTTAGTATGCAACTAGTGCATGTAGGCGGGGTGTCTAGCATGTAAAAAGAGTATGTACACGGGAAATAGTGCAGTAGGATGTCTACATGCTCCAAAAAATGGTTTTTAAAATAGAGTTCCTCAACAGTGAAATGGAAAATTGTGCAAGTAGAAAGGTCAATGCCATGTATGCATGAGTAGGGAATTTTAGGGCTATAACAAGAGATAAAGGAAAATTCTCTGGTAGAAATTGTAAGTCGAAGGGTAGATCTAAATTCTCGGTTCATCCGACAATAAGATGCTTGAAATGAAGTAAATCTTGGGATTACAAAAAGGACTATAAGTCGAGGGATATGGGAGTTAGTAGAGGATCCAACGAGAAGCAGTCGACTGAGAGAAAGACAACCCCAGATAAGGGAGTAATGTGTACCTGGATTTGACTAGTACATAGTCAGATCAAGTTGTTTGGTTGATTGACTCTGGAGAATCCTATCATATGACACCACATAGAGAATTTTTCTGCAAGTATGCACGATATGATGGAGGTGATGTGTTCTTGGGGGATGACTCGAAAACCAAAATTGTTAGACGAAGAAGAGTTCGACTGATACTGTAGGATGGGAGGAAAATAACCCTTAAAGTTGTGCTACACATTATAGGTTTGGTAAGAAACCTTATATCTGTTAGTAAGATGAGTGATGTTTGGGTACACACTCTGTTTCAGAAGGATTCATGCAAGATGGTCAGAGGTGCGATGGTATTAATGAAAGGAGTTCGAATTGGAACCCTATACAAGATGTTAGGGAATGTCAACTCGAATGGATGCAAAAACATCATTTCTTTTGAAGTCAACTCGACGTCGACTCAACTTGGGATGAGTTGGTACAAATCAACTTGACAAGACATGATAAAATTGACCCAACCATGCTATGGCATGAGAGGATGGGACACATTGGAGAAAAAGGAATTTGAGATATGCACATCAAAGGTATGGTCAAAGTTTTTCCTAAATGTGGTTTAGAAATCAACTTTTGTGAACATTTCATATATGGAAAACAAATTTGGGTGAGGTTCCCATCTAGAGCGAGAAGGGAAAATGAGATTCTAGAATTGGTGCATAGTGATGTGTTTGGCCCGGTTACAATGCATTCACTTGGTGGATCCCTATATCATGTCTCCTTCATAGATTTTTTTTACACTATGACAAGGATATATTTCCTAAGGAAGAAATCAAAGGTTTTCGATAAATTTAAAGAGTTTAAATCTCTTGTAGAAAACCAGATAGATAAGAATATTAAGGTGTTGAGAAATGACAATGGTGGTGAATTTTGTGGAAAATAATTTGATCATTTCTGTAAGCAGTGTGGCATATCACACCAAAATAGCACACCATATACCCCACAACAAAATGGAGTTGCTGAGAGAATGAACAAAACGTTGATGGATAAGGCAAGGAGCATGCTGAGTGGTGTTGGGCTCACACAAGAATTTTGGGTGAAGGAAGTCGACACTGCAAGATATTTGGTGAATATGTCTCCTTTGTCGGCACTAGTAGACACGACTCCACATGAGGTATGGTTTGGTAAGAAGCCTTTGGTTGCACATCTCAAAGTATTTAGTTTTGATGCATTTGTGCATGTTCCCAAGGAAAAGAGGAGCAAGCTGGACAAGAGGGTAGTCAAATGTATTTTCATTGGATATAAAGAAGGAATGAAAGGATATAATCTCTAGGATCCTACATCAAGGAGAACAATGTACAATATAGATATGGTCTTCAAAGAAGTCATAGGTAAGTCTTATCTCGAAGAAGTTATTTAGACTGAGAAAAATCTTGAGATGATGCAGTTTGAACTGAGGAATGAAGAAGATGATTCAAATGAGTCGAATGAATCTAAGGAAGAGGTGGAACAACATAATTTGGTGGTAAGGTGATCTAAAAATGAAGAAGACTTGTATTCTTGAAATTATTTGCAAGATTTAATTCATGTGTTAAAATGCAAATGGATCAAATTTGCAACACAACTTTTATAGAAATTACTCATTCAAGATGGATATAAATAGCAACAATAAACAGTGAACATAAAACACATAACATAACAAATGATAAAGGAGTTCACCCCTCTCTTGGGCTACATCTCCTGGTCTAGCTTCCAATGGATCTTTTGTATTATTTGCTCAAAGTGCTCAAAAATGTTCTTTATAATGCTCAAAATGCCAAATATATGGCTCCAATGGCTCCATAACGTCCAAAAACCCCTAGCTGAGCTTTTTCGGCACCTCGTTTGGCCAAAAATTGAAGAAGATAGGCTTCCTGGAAGTTCCCCTTCAAACTTGCTATCTCTGGATCGACAAATTGCACCCTTGTTGGCTCAACCTAGCCCCCACGCACATTTAAGAGTTAAAACTCAGCACCGGGTGCAACTGCACAAATGGTGCGAGCTGTAGGACGGTTATGGGTGCACCTAGCCCCTAACCGCCAAAGCCGAGGTCATGTGGCCCATGTGACCACGCGCAAATGCAAAACAGGGCTAAAAATTTAAGAGAAAGTGTGGTTGTGACAAGTGGCGGGCGTTGGTTTGCATAACCGTTTGAATCAAATTCCAAATTCAAACTGCGCGTGCATATGGTATAACATATGGTCATATGGCAACAAAATATGCGATCGAGGGCTGGGGCTAAGCCCCAGCCCGGACCCTCGCGCCAACACACAACAACTCAAACTTAAATTTATGTGAAACCATATATATAATAAGGAATATGGTGGGGTGCATTGGAAACGTAGACTTTGCAAAGGCTATACATGTGGGTGGAGGTCACAGGGTCGAATCCGGTGGACTCCAAATAAATTTTATACAAGCAACCAATAACAGGGTGCCATGTGGAAGCCCATGAATGGGCCACGTGGCACCGTACAACCAACCAAAAAATGCCATGTGTCACAATATCATTCATCCACATATGTCAACTATCTGCCACTTAGCCCTGCCATGTGTTGTACAGACTGCCACATCAACATCTGTACGGACTGTACAGTCAGCATCCCTTTTTTTGCCTGTTTGTCATTTTGAATAGAATGTGATATCTCTCGCTCCTGGCGTCCGTTTGAACCCAAACAAGTTGCGTTGGGTTCATAACGACGAGGCCTATGCTCCCATTCAATTTGAAGCAATTTTGAGCACTTTGAATTTTTGAGCAAAATTTGATCCCTTGGATCACACCTCCCCATTGGAAAGATTTTGGACCTCCAAAAGACTATTTTCAGTCGATCTGAAGATGAGGGTATAGCTCCCTCACCTTTCCAACCTCAATCCACTTGGCTTTGCTTGGATTTGTACATTTAAGACCAACTCGAAGATACTCCACATTTCCTCGTTTTGAAGTTCGCATTCTCCTGTCAAGGATTGTGTCTTCATGTAGTTCTGTAAGATATTCTGGGGAGAAATCATCTATATAAGGAATCTGAACATGCTCTCCTTGATCATCAATCAAAGGAGGCTCATACAATTTCAAATTATCAACATTAACAACTGCATACATTTGCATATAAGGAGGCAAATCTAAACGAAAGGCATTGTTACCAATCTTGTCAATAATCTTAAAAGGACCATATCAAATTGGTTTCAATTTTTTACCTTCTCCTTTAAGCCTCTCCTTACTAATGTAAAGCCAAACTTCATCTCCAACTTGGAAACTGTGATCAACACGATG
>ML785933.1:99116-116640 GCA_009831015.1 Picea engelmannii
ATGATACAAGGTGAATAGGTCTAGGGCCGACCCCAAGAATGCCTCCAAAATAAAGATACAATGTTAAAACATGAAAAATTCCTCCTAAAAATACACACGTGTGGGTGTATGAGGCTAAAATAAGGTGAGTTCATCCTCTAATGGGGTACAAAATCCTATAAAGTCCATGTCTCTCCAAAAAAGGTGCAAAGCCTCATCAAAGTCATGCCTCATTAGCAAGAAGGTCACATCCCCTCATTCCAAAAGTGTCAACTCATTAACATAAATTCTAGGTTGGCTCAAGCATGTGTCCATCATACTCAAGGGTGACATCATCCTCATCCAAGATGAAAATGACAACATAATCAAGAAGGAGGGCTCCATCACCTCTCCGAAGAGGTATACCATCATCATCACATGCCACATGATCAATCCAAGACACAACATCCTCAAAGGGTGCATGACATCATCAAGGGATATAGGTGGCATGTCAATCTATATGTGCATCATCATAGATCATCAATGTAATGTCCCAAGTCTAGGAGGTGTTGAAAGGTGTCCAAAGGCATGCCAAGTCATCAAGTAAATTGATGCTCATCATCAAGGCCCCCAAAACCTCCATACAATGTGAAACATACAAGGTAGGAGAACCAAAACATACTCCATAGGACCATGTGAAAGGATGCATCATCATAAAAAAAGGCCTCATAGAATCAGGTAAGAAAAATCATTATGGATACAAGAGTCATTAGAATCATAAAAATTAAGCCACAATTTAATACAAAATCCACTTAAGAAATTCACATTAGGTATCTTCTTCAAACTTCAAACTTCACACTATCTTAATAATTTATGCAATTTTCTAAGTTTAGGTATGAGAGGACCATAACAAGACCCTATTAGGTGTGCCCATACCCAATTAGAGGAGTAGTTCCTGAGAAACCCATTAAAGTGTAAGTATGAGTGAATGATATTCCACCCCCATTCTCACATTTTGGTATTCATTAATTGATTTGCAAGACCCATTTTTAGGTTTATGCATTCATTCTATTGGGATTCAATTAAGTCCTTTTAATTTGATATGAATTTAGTGCATTAGGACTTGGGGTGGTGACTCATATTGAGGGGGTAGATCTCAACATGATATTTGGATTTTGATTTATTGTTTGTACCCCATTTAATTTTCCATTCTTTTACTAGCTGCATCAACCTCGGTAATTCAAGCCCCTTATTCTTATAGGAGGATGAAGGTATAGACCTTTTTTGGATAAATTTAATGACTGCTTACAAAGGATAGGACAACAAAAATATTCCAAGCATGGAAGGGAATTGTAACGTAACCATCCATCCACAAGCTGGCCACGCTAGTCTGTAACGTACCCAACCACCCATGGGATTTCCACGCTACTCCAAAACTCGCTTTTGAATAGATCTCTATCCAAAATAAAAATCATGAAAGAAACTCATGCATAAATCAAGATCCATGCTACATCATAAAGAAACATAAAACATGTCATGCAAAAAAAAAAAACCAATAGAAAGGCACATTATAAATACATATCTCAGAGATAATTAAATACGCAATGGAATATACATTATACAGAAAACACAGAGAGCACTTATCTTTGCAATTAAAAATTCACCAACTAGATGCAGACCAAGGACATTCCTCCCAACCATAGACACTGTTGTTATTTTACTCTCAACAACAGGTCACCCCCGAGCTAGGGCTATGAATCCACAAGGATGGGTACTAGGCAAAATCTGCAAAACACAACAATTGGATAAATAACTCTCAGGTTTCCAAACCACACAAAAAATATGAATTTCAAACTCTCTTTCCCCCTTATCCTACAAAACCCAAGTACATGAACACCTTTCTCTTCCATGCAGTCCCTGAGGTTGTTCCATTTCCCTCCAGGGCTCTAGTGCTACTGGTCAGGAAATCTCCCTGCTGGAAACTCCAAGGATTCTCAACTATGGACAGTTCTTTTGGAACTTCCATCAATCTCATGCAAACATGCATCCATTCCCTCCTGAAATAATCAGTAATATATTACAACCATCTAGTAATGGCTCTCCTCTTCCATCCATTCGATTCCATGATTAGACCAAGAGAACACGAATTAGTAAGAATGAGGCACCAAAATGAAAGAGTGAGAAGTGTGTAACAATGAATGAATAAGAACAACTGAACACTCAAGCTCTCACATGATTTTCAGCACCCACAACAATTCAAAGTACACCAACTCTCTTCTACCCAACCTACACAACCCAAGAGAATGGACCCCCTTCTCTTCCACTCAGTCCCTTAGGATGTCCATCTCCTTGCAGGGCTCCAATACATCTGGTCAAGAATATCCATGATGGGACTCTTATAATTCACAACTGTGAGAAAAATGGAGCATGGGACAAAGCATCTTAGACATGCATGCATTAATTCAGGGCTAGATTACACCAGCAGTCTCTACATCCAACAAAACCATGGATCCTCTCCAACATTTGTTTTCCCTTCCCAAGACAAACACGAATGAGGAAGACGAGTGGGTGAAAGAGTGAATGGGGAGAGGACCGGGTGAAAGGTGTGAACACTGAAAAACTTAGTGAGTGAGGGAGTGAATGAGTGAAGAAGAGGAAATAAGAAGAAGAACCAATGAATCCTTGACCCCCCCAAACAGACCCAAGATGGGTTTATGTAATTCTTGTAATTAAGGAACCACTTGGCCTTCCCCCAAGAAGCTCATGTAACTGATATCCTCCATTAAAACATAAATGGGTAAATGCAAATATAAAATAAACACTTAGCCCCTCAAGCCCCGCCTCTTGTGCAATCATAGTCCCCTATCTCTTTTTTCCTTGTCCATCTTACAACCAATGGTGTATTTTATTAATTTATATGAAGTATTACATTTCCTAGTCACTCTAGCCCCTTTTCAACTTTACTGGCTCACCAGACTAAGTCACAATTAGATAATATATTATAGTTCATAAGGGTTAAAACTGGGATGTTACATCCTCGTTCCCTTATTTTGGCACTGTCCTCTATGCACAACACCATTCAAATGTTATTAACATTACAAATCTAGTCTCTTTGGCTTTAATCCACATAGGAAATCCAACCAACTCTTATATACATAGGCACTCTGGCCTAAAATTAACATGTATACACAGGAATTCCGACCCAAAACATGTATAATGATATTTAGAATTTATATTTCTGGCAACATTTCCAACCAGAAATATATCCTTCCCTCTTATCCCTGCACAACCTAAATAAGTGAACCCCTTTCTCTACCATGTAGTCCCTCAAGTTGTTCCACTTCTCTCCAGGGCTCAAGTGCACTCGACCAAGAAGTTTTAGAGTTGAGGCTTCAAGAACTCTAGCTACAACAAGTCCACTGGACTTTCTTCATTCCATGCCTTCATCATTGAGCTCAATTTCCTTCTAGTTTCTTTTTCACGAGTTCCAACTTTAATAGCCAACATCTCATCTATATTATAAAAATATATTGGACATAATAGGGCTAGTCACATACATGCTTGCATTATCTGCTTCCATGAATGTGAATAATGTATTTCATGTCTCTTTACTAAATAAATATGTACATGATCCTAACCATGTTATTGATTGGAATTTGATTCAGGTAGAGACAGAGGGAGACTTTCAGGTTCAACCAGTGCGGGTATTGGAAAAAAAGATCAAAATGCGCCAGAATTGAGTTATACAGCTAGTAAAAGTTCAGTGGACCTGTTACGTTCCTGAAGATGCTACCTAGGGGCATGAAGATGCCATGCGGGCAGTTGTATATGCACTCATGACAATGACAAAATAAGGGGAGGGGATGTAACACCCCGAGTTTTGAACCCCCATTTTAAATAATGTTTTGTTACAATGCTGAGAGGCCAGAGTGCCCAAACAATTATTAAAAGGACAATGTACCCAAAAAATGTAATGTTTTGATCAATATTGATAATAAATACATCGATGGATGTTAGACGGACAAGGACTAGAGTTATAGGGGGCTATGATTCCACAAGAGAGGGGGATTGAGGGGATAAATGTTTATTCCTATTTTAATTACCCTTTTGTCTAAGGGAGTGGATCAGTTACGTGAGCTTATTGGGGGAGGCCAAGAGGTTCTTGATTCCCCATGAAGATACTTAAACCCATCCCTGGTCTGATTGGGGGGTTGGCTCGTTCGCTCCTACACTTCTTCTTTCATTCCATTCTTTCCCTCGCGCACATTCATTCACTGATTGTTCATTATTTTACACCTTGGGTGGAGATCTCACTCCATTATTTTCCATCACCCATTCATCTTCTTCATCTGGGTATTGGCTTGGAAAGGGGAAATGAATTGTCAAAGAGTAGCCATGGTATTGTTGGCTATAGTGGTCGTTGGTGTAATCCATCCATGACTTAAGGCCTTCATGTCTGATATGTGTTGGCCTGTGTCCAACTTGGTTCACAGCTGTGAGTCCTGAGAGTTCCATCATTTGAGATTCTGGACCAATTGCGCTAGGGCCCTAGAAGGAGAAGGACTTCCTGAGGGACTGCATAGTAGATAAGGGTGGAGGTCCATTCTCTGGGGTGGTGCAGGATGGGTAGAAGAGAGCTGGGTACTTGGATTGTTGTGAGTGTTGGGAAATCCTATGAGAGCTTGATTGCTGACCAGTTTGGGAAGCCAAGTAACACTCTAGAACCGTCTTTGTGGATTCATAGCCCTGGATTGGGGGTGACACTTATGTTGAGATTTGGAACAATATCATCTATGGTTGGGTGTAACGTTCTTGGTTTGAAGCCATTTGGTGTCATATTTTATAAAGATAAGTGCTCTCTGTTATGGTATTATTTACCTGTATATGAATGTATTCCGCTGCGTATTTATTTATCGTTTCATGGAATCTTTAGAATATGAATGCTTGCTGGTTATTGCTATGCATGTCGTTAGATATTTTCTTTTATGCATCCTTATTAATTTAAAAAGGTATTGGTAAGAGAAAAAATTCCCAGGGTGGGCTTGAAGGTGGCGTATCTCGGCCTGTGGGTGGTCGGGGTGTGTTACAACGACCCCTAGTATGTCATGAGCTCTATGCCCATTGAGTCTTGACCCCATCCACCTCATACACTATACATTTCTTAGAGAGGGAGCTATTGGAGGCTCTCCTTGACCTAGGGAAAGATCTACCCAATAAGACACCTAGTCAACCCTCCCATACTTAAGCCTGACAAGTCGCATAGTGTCTTTGAGCTATTAATTGTTCTATATAGTAATCTTTGATGCACATTCTTAGATGGATTATTTTTTGATTGGATCCACTTATCATGATATTATGACTTGAGATCCTTGTAGGCTGTGTTCATTTGTCTTTGTAGGACCTAGCTGTTGGACAGTTTTGGGAGAACAAGCATAGTTTGGGATTCCATGGGGCTACAAACCCACAGGTTGGATTCCAGGGGCCCACATTCTAGATGAGAGAGAGATGATTTGGACAGCCTTGATGATTACTTGGATGACCTAGCCCACCCATTGTTTTCCAAACGATTTTCCTAGGAGGGGAAAAATGTCCCACTTTTGAGCATGACGTCATGATATTGGGGGCTAGGGCTTGGTGGTGAGATGCCACTCATTTGCACTTGAAATTTTTGAGGAGAATAGGGTTTTTACCATGATGATATCACTTATATGCTTGACACATAAATAGAGATCATAAGATCTCATTTTGAATCATAACTTTCCTCTCACAAGAGGTTTTGGTTTGGAATTTTCAGCCTCCTTAGATATTTTAGCTCTTGTGAACTTGTGTATGACTGATTTTATGAATGGTTAATGGAAGAAGTGATGCGCTAGCCTTGGAAGGTTATTTTCTAGCTCTTGTGGTGGATTGTCTTAGCTTCTCTCTTGATCTTGGTATGGTTTTTACTCTCTTGCTATCATTTTATTCAAGTCAAGTATTTATTTTGCTAGGATCTAGGTGGGAAGTATAAGGGAATACACCCCTACCATAGTCTTCACCATTTTTGATTCATCTCATTTATTTACAAGGGTTTGCTAAGATAAGTATAAGGGCATACACCTTCTTAGCTTAAACCCTAGATTAGAGAAACTTTCCTTGGGAAGTAAAAGGGCTTACACCCCCAAGGAGGTAGCTTCTATAAGCTCCTTGTGACTCCATTAACCCAATAGTAAAGGCACTAGTCATTGATTTGTTTCATTGGAGATATAAAATTATTGCATTGTGAAATGTGAATTTCAGTCATTTTTGCTTCTTGCTAAGTGTATTGTTTTCCTTGTGCATTGGGCACCTCATAGCCACTAGGGAATCCCCATAAAGGGGATACTTATTGTTGCTATTAAAAAATTTCATATTCAACAATTAGGGTTGCAGAAACCCTAACTTACTTGCTTAAATAATTCTTCATTCAACCATTGGGTTTTTCCCAAAGTTTGCATACTTACTCTACTTGTCCTAGTGCACTTTTTGGAAAATTTTGAGAGGATTCCAATGGATGATTTTCTTTCTGTAATACATTGAATGTAACAACCATAAGGATGATAGAATTTGCTGCAGACAAGTGTTTACAACAACCTTATCTTTGTGCTAGAATTTTGGCTTTTCATCTTGAGTTTAGCTAGTCTCTCTATTGTATTTTCCACTTGTTCTGGAGCACATATTGAGAAACTTATAATACATTTTTCTTACTGATATATACTGTCATCTATTGCTGAAAATTAGGGACAACAAGATTAACATTCTGATCCAACTAACATATATTTTTTCAAGGTGTGTTTTCTTGTGTCTCGGGCAGGTACAATCATTCGAAAAAGCACTATACTTCTGGGGAAACGTTTACTTGACTTACAAGGAATCTCTCCCTACCCTTCTTTCCATTTAGACTTGAACTATATGGTATTCACTTCCATCTATGTCCATCTCCATCTCTATCTCTTTAGGGTCACCGATATCGCCTCCCTAGAGTGACCTAGTCACCCTCGAAGTGCGGGACCTACATTGAGGTGCCATTGGGTGTAGGATTCCCAAAGTTATAGAACTTGTTCCTTGGTTGGGTCAGGATTTTCCCAACCTACAACTTTTTCCATAATAGGGACAACGTTGAAATTTCTTCAATATGTGCCTGTATGCATCGAACTTTGACATCGTTAGACTAGACACATGCCTTGACAGTATGGGAGGGTTTCAAGACTCAAGGATGTATGATGTCCCCACATAATATTTGAGATCGTCCACATTTTCATCAACGTTCATCATGCATGTTTCATTGTCATCATTTGTCATTTCCTTCTATAGAATTATTGTCAGAACTATCTTGAAATCTGACATGGAACTTCCAATACACCCATCACAAATTTCTTCCACTGAACCTGCACAGTGAGGAGTGAATGGGGCCAACGTTGAAATTTTTTCAATCTGTGCCAGTATGCGTCGAAATTTGACATGGTTAGACTAGATAGTTTCCTTGATGGTATGTGAGGGTTTCAGGACTTAAGGATGTTTGATGTCCCCACATAATATTTGATATCGTCCATGTTTGCATCAACGTTCAATATAATGGATATCTCATTGTCATCATTCATTATTTCCATCTATAGAATATTTGTCAGAACTTTCTTGAAATTCCATGGCACTTTAAATACACCCATCACCAATGTCATCTTGCATCGACCTTGCACAGTGAGATGTGAATGGGTTCAACATTGAAATTTCTTCAAACTGTGCATGTATGCATAAAAAATCGACATGGTTAGACTAAACACATGCCTTGACGGTATGGGACGGTTTCATGACTCAAGGATGTCTGATGACCCCATAGAATCTTTGAGATTGTCCATGTTTGCATCAACGTTCATATTGGACGTCTCATTGTCATCATTTGTCGTTTCCATATGTAGAATCTTTGTTGGAACTCTCTTGAAATGTTATGGAACTTCCAATTCACCCACCACAAATGTCATGCACCGACCCCACATAGTGAGCAGTGAATGAGGCCAACGTTGAAATTTATTCAATATGTGCATGTATGCATCACAATTTGACATGGTTAGACTAGACACATGCCTTGATGGTATGGGAGGGTTTCAAGACTCAAGGATGTATATTGATGTCCCCACATAATCTTTGAGATCATCCACATTTGCATCAATGTTCATCATGCATGTCTCATTGTCATCATTAGTCATTCCCTTCTATAGAATCGTTGTCGGAACTATCTTGATATTTGACATGGAAATTCCAATACACCCATCACAAATTTCTTCCACCGAACCCACACAGTGAGCAGTGAATGGGGCCAACGTTGAAATTTTTTCAATGTGTTCCCATATGCGTCGAAATTTGACATAGTTAGAATAGATAGTTTCCTTGATGGTATGTGAGGGTTTCAAGACTTAAGGATGTTTGATGTCTCCGCATAATATTTTATATCATCCATGTTTACATCAACATTTAATATAATGGATGTCTCATTTTCATCATTTTTTATTTCCATCTATACAATCTTTGTCAGAACTCTCTTGAAATGTCAGGGCACTTCCAATACACCCATCACCAATGTCATCTTGCATCGACCTCACACATTGAGCAGTGAATGGGGCCAACATTGAAATTTCTTCAAACTATGCATGTATGCGTCGAAATTCAACATGGTTAGACTAGACATATGCCTTTATGCTGTTGGTCCTAAATTCTGCACCTGACTGCAAAAGGAAGAGCCAGGCCACCTCAAGATTAGAATGGTTGGTTTTTTTAATTTTGTTGGTCAGTTAGAGGGTTGTTCTACCAAGACAAGAGCATGGTTGAGTTGGAAAAATGATATGGATGAGGGTCCTCCTTGGATGGTGGCACACAAATGAAAAACAAGTGAAATAATAGAGATAAAACAAAGGGAAAAAACAAACCACTCAATGAGTAATATTCTGCAAGAAGTTCAATACTTAAAATATCATTTCAAGACATTAAACACGTATCAAAAACACAATTACTCCCTCAGGTTGCAATAAAAACAAATCTTCACCAAGAATTAGTTGTTTTCACATGTTGCATATCTATAAACACAATTTATACAATAGCCGAAGGAAATTAAATGTACTTTGCACAAATAAAAAACTGCATTCAAGATAAGATAAAACACATGAAGATTTGAACGAAACACTACCATCAATAGTATATTCACTAGGTAGAGAGATTTAATTCACACATAGAATAGGTTGAACCAGTTTATGTATTGATCTCCTTTCCCCCAAAACTCCACCCCTCAAAACATACAAAAACTGCATATTTATTAGAAATGTAGAGGCCCTCGACCAGTGTGGAAATGAGGCTTAGCTCTACACCTCGGCTGTAAAACAACTTATTAACTTAACTAAAAAACACTATTGGAGTATGTTAATGAATACTACGAACTTGAATTAACAAAAAGGGGTGGTTCTTATCACACATAAAAGACCACTCATTAACTTAATCTAAAAGAATCCTGCAATTAAACAACTGAAAACTGCAACTGGCAATGAGATTAGACTGATGCATGTGATGAATGAAATGAGATTTGTAGAGAATGACTATGAGTGACATAACTGAGTTATGCATTAAGAACTGGCATGCATGCATTCTTTTGAGGTCACTGGAGAATAATTGGCTGTACTGGTAGCTTCTTCACATTATCTAC
This sequence comes from Picea engelmannii, assembly GCA_009831015.1. Taxonomy (NCBI): domain Eukaryota; kingdom Viridiplantae; phylum Streptophyta; class Pinopsida; order Pinales; family Pinaceae; genus Picea; species Picea engelmannii. The sequence continues at coordinate 108,781 of ML785933.1, forward strand.
TTGAGGAAAAGGTAGGTCTTCGACATTCCTTCTACAGTCTGGTTTATAGTCTCTCAAGTTCCTAATAATGATGCTGCAGAGTCCAGATTCTGGAAATTCTATTCTGTACCTATTGACTATAAGCGAACTTCTCTGTCTTGATTGTAACCATACCTTCTTCTTGTTTTCTTTGTGATGGACTGGTTGCGGTTAGGAAGACGTGGAGGCAAGCATCCAATAGGGAGGTGGGATGAGTGGATGTGGAGAGGTGGATGGTCTATGTAGATAGGTCACGTGTGGTGAGAGGAGGAGTAGATACGTGGGAGGTGATGGGAGTGTGGAAGACAGGTGGAATGTGGTGAGAGGTGGAGTATATATGCGAGAGGTGATGGGAGTGTGGAAGACAAGTGGTGTGTGGTGAGAGGAAGAGTGGTACGTGAGTGGAGGATAGGTGTAAGAGAGGGTGTGAGAAGTAGAGTGAGTGGAGGACATGTGTAAGCAGGAGTGTGAGTGGTATTGGAGTGAGGGGTGAGTGAGATTCCAGAGGGGGAGTAGGTGGTAAGTAGATTTGGGCGGGAGGGGGTCTGAAACAATGAGGAGGCACCACGTTAAGGTTTGAACCATGGTGGGGAAACCACTATTCCATACCCCCCCCGGTCCCCCCAACCGCTAAAGAAAGAACGGTCAGGGGGGGTTCAAAATGCGCTAAGGACAGTTGTTTTCTATTAACTTTTCATCGCGCGATCTCCGCCATAGATTTCCTTGAATGCTGAATTTAGCGGTCTTTTCCAAATCGGTGGCTTCCGCTAGTTTAGAAATGAAAGACAACCTATTTTTTTCTTATATTTCAAGCCTGAAACAGATTACTTTGAATGCTTCATTTTTTCTCATGGTTGTTCCTTGTGCATACACCATACTTGATTGACTTGTTGTAAGCTCAATTAATGGAAAACAAGATGACAAGTAATTCTAACCAAATCATGATATGTGTTTATCCTTTAAGAAAAGTATACAAACTCTGCGCAAAGAATCAGTCAAGAAAGACAATGACAAAAAATGAGTCATTTAGTAATGGGAAATTGACTCAATCAACTAGAAGAGAAATAATTTGATCAAGGCATAGGGAAAGGAGGCAGGAGGGGCAGGGGTGCAGACTTATGTTTTAACATTGGCTCCAACTAGGGATAGCACGTCCATGTGAAGTGCTAAGAACTGTATATCAATGCCTTGGGATTAAATAACTTTCTCCCACCGTCCTTATCTTACCTTTGTTTCTGTCTGCCAGCCGTGTGTATCTGCTACTGTCTCTCAGCTATGCATATTATTGAACTTAAAACTGCAACTACACCCAAGTGCCTTTGTTGGGATATGGATTCTTGATTCACACACAAACTAACTAATAAAAACAAAAAAAGGAAAGCTACACCCCAACGCATTTGTTGGGCTATGGAGTCTTATTTCCGATCAACTGTATAAACAAATTGTCAAAGAAGTGCTCGAATGACGAGATTTATTCAACACACCCCTACTCTACTCAACTAGAAACAAAATAATCTGTGTAATCAGATTTCTAGTGAATCCATATGAGGAGTTGATTAACAATATGCAATTGACCTCCATCTTTAAGTACAAACCTGATAGTATGAACTGAAAAATATAGAAACAACTTACAATCTAGAGGCCCATACTTAAAGTTTTGAAAATCTTCCTTCAAAAAATGAATGACATAAAATTCTTTAATCCAATTTGACTGCATATAGAATGCTACAAGATCTGAAAAAACACAAGAACCATACCCTTTTTGATAATGAACATCAATCTAATCCTCAAAACTGTAAGTTTGTTGTATGCTTTTTATTTTTTCAATGAATGTGCATGATTTACGCTTTGTTGTATCCATTTCATGGTAAAAAACTGAAAAACCTCTAGTCAAGACAACTATTGGATGCAACATCCCATTTTGTTCATCAACCAAGATATTTCTTTCACTATCGTTCAAAGGACTAGATTCATAGTTATCACATATGGGTATGTTATGTTGATAAGGTTGCTATTGATTTTGGATTTCAATTTCATCTCCTCCACTACTTTTTAAAACATATGCTTCACAACTGTCATAGACCGAGTCATTGCTAATAATTTATCTCTGCTCCTCATCATCAGGGGATTCATCAGAGTTGGGTTGGTATTTAAAAATACCTGGAATTTGAACGTCAAAATTGTCCATTTCATGAGATCCTGGGAAGATTGATTGCATAATGGTATCCTGATCTATGTCAATTGTTGGAGCATCAATATCATCATAAAAAACATTGTTAGAGATATATGATGTAATGTCAAACGTTTCTACAGAATCCTGATCATCCTTTTTTTCATCAAAACAATCAGTACAAATTTCCTCCTGAACAAAAAAACTAGAGAAGGTTTCACAAGGGGATGACTCTTCTCCCACTTGTTTAACATCAACATCCTTCTAATTCACAATACTAGAGGAACCAACTATAGACTTCTGCATATACAAATCAAACTCCTCACAACAATTTTCAAAAAGAAAATAAGCTAGAAAAAACCTTTTACAATGATCACTAAATGTTGCATGGAACACTTTCAAGGAAGATATGCTAGCAGGAGGAAAAGATCGGTACCATTCACGAGAATCTCCCTCTAATGAGTACATGACGATGTTCATTAATACATCCTCATGATGTATACCTAATTGATGCATGAATTCATGGAATTCAAGCAAATGATCTGCAAGGTTATCATCTTTATCTTCTCTAAATTTGGGCAAGTAATCACCCCACTCATCTATAGTAGGAACATTATTTGGAAAACCATGAACAAAAGAGAAATTAAAAGGAGAAAACCTTCGAGCCAAGATGGCTTCCATCTGAAAATATGACTTCTTAAAACTGTGGAGTTGCCACTGGATTCTTTAACCATGGAGTTGTCGGGTGAATGATATGCAGTCTGAATGTGTATGGTCTTTGTTCACCATCAAAGATAAGATCTGATCGTTGTCATTATTCCAGGGAAATATTGCTTCGTTACTCTATTCCCCAGTAACGATGCTAGAATATGTTGGTCCTAACATCTGCACCGAACTGCTAAAGGGAAGAGCTAGGCCACCTCAAGTTTAGAATGGTTGGTTTTTTTAATTTTGTTGGTTTGTTAGAGGGTTGTTCTACTAAGACAAGATCATGGTTGGGTTGGAAAAATGATATGGATGAGGGTCCTCCTTGGATGGTGGCACACAAATGACAGAAAAGTGAAATAATAGATATAAAACAAAGGGAAACAACAAACCACTCAATGAGTAATCTGTTGCAAGAAGTTTAATACTTAAAATATCATTTCAAGACATTAAATACGTATCAAAAACACAATTACTCCATAAGGTTGAAATAAAAACAAATCTTCACCAAACATTATCTGTTTTCACATGTTGCATATCAATAAAGACAAGTTATACAATAGTCGAAGGAAATGAAATGTACTTTGCATAAATAAAAAATTGCATTCAAGATAAGATAAAACACATGAAGATTTGAATGAAACATTGTCATCGAGAGTATATTCACCAGGTAGAGATATTTAATCCATGCATATAATAGGATGAACCAAGTGATGTATTGATCTCCTTTCCCCAAAAAATCCACCCCTCAAAACATACAGAACCTGCATATTTATAAGAAATGAAGAGGCCCTCGACCAATGTGGAAATGAGGCTTAGATCTACACCTCGACTGTAAAATAGCTTATTAACTTAACTAAAACACACTGCTGGAGTATGTTAAGGAATACTACGAACTTGACTTAACAAAAGGGGGTGGTTCTTATCACACATAAAATACCACTCATTAACTTATTCTAAAAGAATCCAACAATTAAAGAGATGAAAACTACTACTGGCAATGAGACTGGATTGAGGCATGCACTGAATGAACTGAGATTGGCAAAGAATGAATGGGAGTGACAGAACTAAGTTCTGCATTAAGAACTAGCATGCATGCATTCTTTTGAGGTCAATGGAGGATAACTGGATGTATTGGCAACTTCTTCACATTATCTGCATGAGGAAGAGGTATGTCCTTCAACATTCCTTCTGCAGTCTAGTTTATAGTCTTTCAAGTTCCCGATAATGGTGTTGTAGAGTGCAGATTCTAAAAATTTTGTTTTGTACCTGTTGACTATCACCGAACTGCTCTGTCTCAATCGTAACTGTCCCTTATTCTTGTTTTCTCTGTGATGGACTGGTCATGGTCATGAAGACGTGGAGGAAAGAGTCCAATAGGGAGGCGGGATGAGTGGATGTAGAGAGGTGGATGGTCTATGGAGATAGGTGGCGTGTGGTGAGAGGATGAGTAGATACGTGGGAGGTGACATGCATGTGGAAGATAGGTGGCATGTGGTGAGAGGAGGAGTAGATACATGGGAGGTGACGAGAGTGTGGAAGACAGGTGGCATGTGGTGAGAGGAGGAGTGGTACGCGAGTGGAGGACATGTCTAAGTGGGGGTGTGAGGGATAGAGTGAGTGGAGGATAGGTGTAAGCGGGAGTGTGAGTGGTATTGGAGTGAGGGGTGAGCGAGATTTCGGATGGGGGTGACAGGTGGTAAGTAGATTTGAGAGGGGGGGGGTCTGAAATAACTAGGAGGCACCACGTTAAGGTGGGACCCACGGTGGGGAAACCATTATTTCAGACCCTAAAGGTAGAATGGTATGGGGATCCGAAATGCACTAAGGACCGTTCATCTCTATTACCTTTTCATTGTGCGATCTCTGGTATAGATTTCCTTGAACGATGAATTTAGAGGTCTTTGCCAAATCGACGACTTTCGCTAGTTTAGAAATGAAATCCAACCTTTTGTTTGCTTATATTTCGAGCCTGAAACAGACTCCTCTGAATGCTGCATTTTTTCTCATGGTTGTTCCCTGTGCATACACCATACTTGATCGACTTCCTATAAGATCAATTAATGGAAAACACGTTGACAAGTAATTCGAACCAAATCATGATATGTGTTTATCCTTTAAGAAAATAAAAAAAACTCTACACAAATAATCAGTCAAGCAAGACAATGAAAAAAAATGAGTCATTTAGTAATGGGAAATTGACTCAACCAACCAGATGATAAATAATTTGATGAAGGCATAGGGAAAAGAGGCAGGAGGGGCAAGGGTGCAAACTTATCTTTTAACAGATGGTATGGGAGGGTTTTAGGACTCAAGGATGTATGATGTCCCTTACATAATCTTTGATATCATCCATGTTTACATCAACGTTCATAATGGACGTCTCATTGTCATAATTTTTCGTTTCCATCTGTAGAAAATTTGTTTGAACTCTCTTTAAATGTCATGGAACTTCCAATTCACCCACCAAAAATGTCATGCACCAACCCCACATAGTGAGCAGTGAATGGGGCCAATGTTGAAATTTCTTCAATGTGTGCCTGTATGCATCAAAATTTGACATGGTTAGACTAAACACATGCCTTGATGGTATGGGAGGGTTTCAAGACTCAAGGAAGTATATTGATGTCCCCACATAATATTTGATATCATCCACATTTTCATCAACATTCATCATGCACGTATCATTGTCATCATTCTTCATTCCCTTTTATATAATCGTTGTCGGAACTATATTGAAATTTGAAATGGAACTTCCAATACACCCATCACAAATGTCATGCACTGACCCCACATAGTGAGCAGTGAATGGGGCCAACATTGAAATTTCTTCAATCTGTGCCCATATGCGTTGAAATTTGACATGGTTATATTAGACACATGCCTTGACAGTATGGAAGGTTTTCAAGACTTAAGGATTCTTTATGTCCCTGAATAATATTGGAGATAGTCCATGTTTGCATCAACATTCAATATAATGGATGTCTCATTGTCATCATTCATCATTTCCATCTATAGAATGTTTTTCAGAACTCTCTTGAAATGTCATGGCACTTCCAATAGACCCATCACAAATGTCATCTTGTGTCGACCTCGCACCATGAGCAGTGAATGGGGCCAGTGTTGAAATTTATTCAAACTATGCCTGTATGAATCAAAATTCGACATGGTTAGACTATACACATGCCTTGACAGTATGGGAGGGTTTCAATACTCAAGGATGTACGATGTCCCCACATAATATTTGATATCGTTCATGTTTACATCAACGTTCATAGTGGACTTTCATTGTCATAATTCATCGTTATCATATGTATAATATTTGTTGGAAATATCTTGAAATAAATATCATGGAACTTCAAATTCACCCACCACAAATGTCATCCACCAACCCCGCATAGTGAGCAGTGAATGGGGCCAACATTGAAATTTATTCAATATGTTCCTGTATGTGTCGAAATTTGACATGGTTAGACTAGAAACATGCCTTGATAGTATGGGAGGTTTTCAAGACTCAAGGATGTATGATGTTCCCACATAATCTTTAAGATCATCCACATTTTCATCAATGTTCATCATGCACATATCATTGTCAATATTCACCATTCCCTTCAATAGAATCGTTGTCGGACCTATCTTGAAATTTGACATGGAACTTCAAATACACCCATCACAAATTTATTTCACCGACCCCGCACAGTGAGAAGTGAATGGGGCCAAAGTTGAAATGTTTTCAATCTGTGCCTGTATGCGTCGAAATTTTACATGGTTAGACTAGATAGTTTCTGTTAGCACTCTGTAATTTGCCCAAGGCTGAAGAGGCAGTCACAGAGGCAACATCAAAACCACTTCGAGTCTTGGATCTAGCCCTCCAAGACTTAGAGAGGGATCTCTCTGTCTGATATAAATTTGTTTGAAGAGGATATTAGGCTAGTTACACAGAACATAGGATTTTTTTTTAGGAATTGGGTATGGATAGAGAAAATAAACCATGGGCTATGGAGTCACTGCAACGAACGGTCAAAAATCCATGTCAACAGGCTAATATTTGTAGGGAAAGGTAGGCAAATCACTTGATCCTTTAATTTAAATGAAATGGGTGAGACGAAATAGGTCAAGAAATCCAATTAAACATAGAGCAACTAAGAATTCTGAGTTTAATCTTCAGTGGAAAAACATAAAAAACTATACCAAGCCAGAGATAGAGGGTGCATTAAAACCAATTCCGTTCTTAATATTCTTGGAATAATTTAGAGGAAGACATTAATTATGATAACAGAGAAACAAATTTACACAGAGGGATGCACATCACCAGTCGAAATAGTCACAAGAATCCTGCAGCATAGCACTGTATTATTGAATTGATGAAAAACACAAAAAGCTTAGTGAGCTGTTTTACAAAAACTGAATCATGGTCTCTTCTCCTCCCCTTTGCACATTTGATTCCATACCATATATAAAAAAGACTCTCCTCAGGTTCCCAAGGTCGAATTCAACCACCTCGGCCAAAAATAGCAAGAAATCACCAAAAATCTGGAATGGTCCGCCATGAAAGACGTGCCTAATTTCTGCAAAAAAGGGGCCCAAACAAACATCTGTTTATCTTCAACACTAACAATTGGGAAAAAAATGAAGGAGGTTATTGTATATGGGCATGTTATGGAAAAATATCCTTTGGTGTCGCCAAATTCGCCTCCATCTCGTCGTAACATCTCTCGCAAAATTAGGACTGTAACAGAAGAATGAAAAACAAAAAAAATGGGCCTAGAAGATGGCTTCGATTATCCCTGCTCATGGCACCTGTGAAAAAACTGAGAGAGGTTTTTTCTCTTCAACCCATTCTGAGAAAAAACCTCTCTTTGATTTTTAAAATACATCTTCATTTTCCTATAATCACCTCCGGAAAAAGACATGTTGAACATGCAAAAAATGGTGAAATTTGGGAAAACTTTTTTTTTTTTTTTTGG
>ML785933.1:116775-139460 GCA_009831015.1 Picea engelmannii
ATGGTGGTTTAATTAAAACAACCATTCTAGACCCCCCCCTCTCGTTAAACTTCGGATGGAGAGGGGGGGTCCGGAAATTTTTATACTTGTTGATTTATTTGATTTGGGAATGAGATGTGTACGTGGTGGGTAGGACTTAGGATAGGTTTAGTTTTTATGTTTTTTGAATTTTGTTTCTTTTTAATATATTTTATTTTGATTTATGTTTGTTTTTTGTTTTAAAGTTTTATATTTTGTTTAATATTCGTTTGTTTTTAATATATTTTTTTGTATTTTATATTTTTAATTCTTATATTTAATGTTTTATTATATGTATGTTTATTATAATTTGTATTTGTTTTATTTAATGTTTAATGTATTTTAATATATGTATTTTAATATTGTTTTTTAATTTGTTTTTTTAATTAATTTAAATTAATCAAACTCTAACCTAATTACTAACCTAGATAATTAACTTAATTATTAATTAATTAATTAATAATTAATTAATTATTTATTAACTAGTTCGTTATCAGCTAGTTTAACCAATTCTAACTATACTAACATTATTATTTAATCTAATTAACTTATTTTTCTTTGTGTTTATCCTAAGTTTGATTATTCATGGATGGGTGATGGGCGAGAGGTAGTCAACAGGGAAAAAGGACAAGGGAGTGAGGGTGCAACGTGGATGAAGGATGCAACAAGGTGATGTGGGATCGAGCGAAATGAATGGAGGGGAGAAACAGGATCAACCGAGCCAGACTTCGTCATCACGAGAGAAACGCCAAATCAACAGTTGAAGAATTGAGTCACCTATGATTACAGGTCCCCAACATAGGCTCCACCTGGGGATGGAAGATCTTTCAGGAGGTGTCAAGAACCACTGAACTCTAAACATGCAGACCAATGCTTTATTCTTTAGGCAATGGAGTCATTGCAGCTACAATCTTCGAACTGGCTCAGATTTGACTGGACAATGAACTAGATACTATCAAATGCAAACTCTACTGGAAATCATACAATACTGAAAAGATGCTCAAATGACTGAGCTTATTCAAAACTACTACCTACCCTACACTACTGACAATTTCATCGTTCTAAATGATACAATAATGCCAGTGCATCTAGTCAAGCAACTACTCTGATGGGATTTCTAATGTGACTTCTGTTGAAAAAGAAAATGAAGCTGCCTGCTTGATCATGTCAATATCATAACAACTTTTTATCCCATAGCTGGATAATGGAAAATGACTTTGACAACACCAGTCATCCAACACATCAGATATTGGATCCTGTAGAAATTGAATTGACTACTGCATCAGTTCCATTGAAACTTCTTGATTTTCTGTGTATTTATCCTTTAGCATATACTCAAGATTCTTTTTCAAAAACTGAAATGAATTAAAGCATAATGGTATAGAGTTATTGTGGATTAACTCATAATTTGCCTCAAGCTTTAATCTTTCATTTGAAGTTTGAAAATCAAAGTAGGTAAAGGGCTGCAAATATGGATTTAGAACAACCTCCACATCAACAATGACATCTTCACCTAGTTGATCAAAAAATTCTCCCTCTCTACTATTGACAACTTGCTTACAATTTCCTCTCAAAAATTGAAAAGAAGAGAAACATAAGGGCAAAGATTTCTCCCTTACTATGAAATTTTCTGCCTCTTCCTCATTGTTGTCATGACTGTTGTGCAAGGGATGATTGTCATATATGAGTTGTAACTGATATTCTTCCTGCCAACAACATGCTACTGGTTGCTTTGAACAGTCAACATCTATTTCAGCCTCATGATCATCATCATACTGATCACACTTGGGTAGATTATGCCAGTAAGAAAAGTCATCAAACATGCACATCATATCAACTGGCTGTTCCTCTGTAAGTTGAGATGGAACTTCATCTTTGATTGTGTTGTGAATTGAATACATGAAAGAATCATTATCCAAACCATGGTACCAAGGATGAGCAACAAAATGTTTGGTAATGATGACCTTTTATTTCTGTAAAATCAATGGACATGATGTCTTTGGACAACAAGCTCATATTTCTCGTTGATCCTCTGCATCATCTCTTCCATGGCACTGGCCAAAATGTCCAGTTTAGCTTCTGATGACTTTAGTTGCTCCTTTTCTTTGTTCTTTACCTTTAACCTTTTGATCAGCAAGTTGGCCTCCACATCAACTGCAATGTTTTGCATTTCTTGAAGTGTTGCAGTGTTCCTTTCTCTTAATTGGAATTCCATCTTAGGATTGAAGGCATCTGGGAAATGCAAGTGAGATGATCCTGGGGGTGGCCTTATATCAACAGGCATTGCATGATATACTTTATTGAACCTTGCTGAAAACTGTTGTACTGTTTCCCTTGGATTTCTTTTCAAGTGGTCATACTCTTCTAGGATGAGGAAAACATTTCCCATGACCATCCATCTATCTAGGAAAACTTGCATAAATTGATGAAAATTTCTGATATTTGTAGCTGGCAGATTTCTAAACCAATTTTTAACTTTAACTTGCAAAGACGGGGAAAACATCCTGATATAGTCATCCTCATCTTCAACCTCATAAAGGTCAAGAAAATATTCAAACCTTTGGATGTGTTTTTCAGCAGTAATATTGGCATTCTCTCCATCAAACATGGGCAGATTATTGGTGTAATTTGCAGGGAGGTCATGGAGAATTGGAGGCAAATATAGGGGTTTGTATCTATATGGGATTTTGGCAAGTACAGGAGGTGAAGCAAGAGGCTTACAACAATCCAGAGCTTTAGCAAGAGTAGGAGATAAAGCAGGAGGCTTATGTCTCACTAGGACTTCTACAGGTGCATCTGGGATGTGCATAGGTGTATGAGTATGTACATAATATACAATTGGGGATATGATCTCTTGAGGCTCATTAGTTTGCATATGATCAATGTAATCTTCAACAATATACTTTTGATCAGGTTTAGAATATGACAAAACATAATTGCAGATAAAACCAAAGATGTCTTGATGCAATTTGAGCCTGAGTACCTGGTCTTTCTAGGCTGCTTGGCCATGCTTTAGGTTCTTCCTCCAGTGGAGTCTTTGAGTTGGCACTGTCTGGAGCTGATTGGAGTCGCCAGGTGAATGATCTCATCCTTATTGTGTTTTCTCACTGTCCACCATCAGTGATCAGATCTGGAACTTGAAGTGCACTATTGGGGAAGTTCCCCAGTATGGTCGCCATTCTGTTAGCACTCTATAATTTGCCCAAGGCTGAAGAGGCAGTCACAGAGGTAACATCAAAACCACTTCGAGTCTTGGATATAGCCCTCCAAGACTCAGAGAGGGATCTCTCTGTCTGATATAACTTTGTTTGAAGAGGATATTAGGCTAGTTACATAGAACATAAGATTTGTTTTTAGGAATTGGGTATGGGTAGAGAAAAGAATCCATAGGCTATGGAGTCACTGCAACGAATGGTCGAATATCCATGTCAAAAGGCTAATATTTGCAAGGCAAGGTAGACAAATCACTGGATCCTTTAATTTAAATGAAACGGGTGAGACAAAACAAGTCAAGAAATCCAATTAAACACAGAGCAACTAAGATTTCTGAGTTTAATCTTCAGTGGAAAACATAAAAAACTATACCAAGCCAGAGACAGAGGGTGCATTAAAACCAATTATGTTCTTAATATTCTTGGAATAATTCAGAGGAAGACATTAATTATGATAGTAGAGAAACAAATTTACACAGAGGGATGCACATCACCAGTCGAAATAGTCACAAGAATCCTGCAACATAGCACTGTATTATTGAATTGATGAAAAACACAAAAAGCTTAGTGAGCTGTTTTACAAAAACTGAATCATGGTCTCTTCTCCTCCCCTTTTCACATTTGATTCCATACCATATATGAAAAAGACTCTCCTCAGGTTCCCAAGGTCGAATTCAACCACCTCGGCCAAAAATAGCAAGAAATCCCAAAAAATCTGGAACGGTCCGCCATGAAAGACGTGCCTAATTTCTGCAAAAAAGGGGCCCGAACAGACATCTGTTTATCTTCAATTCTAAAAATTGGAAAAAAAATGAAGGAGGTTATTGTATATGGGCATGTGATGGACAAAAACCTCCTTCGTTTTCGCCAAATTCGCCTCCATATTACCGTAACAATTCTCGTAAAATCAGGACTGTAACAGAAGAATGAAAAACTGAAAAAATGGGCCTAGAAGATGGCTTCGATTATCCCTGTTCATGGCACCTGTGAAAAACCTGAGAGAGGTTTTGGTTCTTCAGCCCGAGCTGAGAAAAAAAATCTCTTGGATTTTTAAAATACGTCTTCATTTTCCCAGAATCGCCTCCGGAAAAAGACATGCTAAACCGGCAAAAAAGGGTGAAATTTGGGAAAAACGGTTTTTTTTCTTTCTTTCGGGAAGGCGATATTTCGGACCCCCCTGAGGTGGTAAGAAGTATTAGGTGGGGGGGGGGGGGGTGGTTCCTCTAACCTGTGAGGCCGACACCTTTCCAAGGGTGGTTTAATTAAAACAACCATTCCGGACCCCCCTCTCGTTAAACTTTGGATGGAGAGGGGGGTTCCGGAAAATTTTATACCCGTTGATTTATTTGATTTGGGAATGAGATGTGTACGGGGTGGGTAGGACTTAGGATAGGTTTAGTTTTTATGTTTTTTTCTTTTTAATATATTTTATTTTGATTTATGTTTGTTTTTTGTTTTAAAGTTTTATATTTTGTTTCATATTCATTTGTTTTTAATATATGTTTTTGTATTTTATATTTTTAATTCTTATATTTAATGTTTTATTATATGTATGTTTATTATAATTTGTATTTGTTTTATTTAATGTTTAATGTATTTTAATATTTTTTTTTAATTTGTTTTTTTAATTAATTTAAATTAATCAAAATCTAACCTAATTACTAACTTAGATAATTAACTTAATTATTAATTAATTAATTAATTAATAATTAAGTAATTATTAACTAGTTAGTTATCAACTAGTTTAACCAATTCTAACTATACTAACATTATTATTTAATCTAATTAAATTATTGTTCTTTGTGTTTATCCTAAGTTAGATTATTCATGGATGGGTGATGGGCGAGAGGTAGTCAGCGGTGAAAAATGCCAAGGGAGTGAGGGCACAACGTGGATGAAGGATGCAACAGGGTGATGGGAGATCGAGTGAAATGAATGGAGGGGAGAAATAGGATCAACCGAGCCAGACTTCATCATCATGAGAGAAACACCAAATCAACAATCGAAGAATCGAGTTACCTATGATTATAGGTCCCCAACAATTTCCTTGATGGCATGGGAGGGTTTCGAGACTTAAGGATGTTTGATATCCCCACATAATATTTGAGATCGTCCATGTTTGCATTGAAATTTAGTATAATGGATGTCTCATTTTTCTCATTCATCATTTCCATCTATAAAATCTTTGTTAGAACTCTCTTGAAATGTCATGGCACTTCCAATAAACCCATCAAAAATGTCATCTTGCATTGACCTCGCACAGTGACCAGTGAATGGGACCAACATTGAAATTTTTTCAAACTGTGCCTGTATGCGTCAAAATTTGACATGGTTAGAATAGACACATTCCTTGACGGTATGGGATGGTTTCAAGACTCAAGGATGTCTAATGTCCCCACATAATCTTTGAGATCTTCGATGTTTATGTCAACGTTCATAATGAACGTCTCATTGTCATCATTTGTTGTTTCCATCTATAGAATATTTGTTGGAAGTCTCTTGAAATGTCATGGAACTTTCAATTCACCCACCACAAATGTCATGCACCAACCCTACACAATGAGCAATGAATGGGGCCAATGTTGAATTTTCTTCAAAATGTGACTGTATGCGTTGTAATTTTACATGTTTACACTAGGCGCATGCCTTGACGGTATGGGAGGTTTTTAAGGATTAGGGACATGATTATATTCATCATTGCCATCATCATGGTTTCCATTTCCATCATCATCATCATAATATTAATCATGACCCAATTTCTTCATCCATGCCAACAAATATCAAACCCGACATACACATCTTTACAACGAAACCTAATGAAGATGTCAATTTCCATGTATTTGTCTGTTTCTTGTGATATTATTCAAGATGATTAATAAAACATGATACTATTAAGTTGAGACAACCCAAAATAATTTTATAGGGTCCAACATGCAAGTGGTTTAATTGTTAATGGGTTAGGGATTATATCGGGTGAAGGCCTTAATGACATCAATCGACCCTACATGGTTACTAGTGAATGAGGCCAACGTTGAAATTTCTCCAAACTGTGTCTGTATGCATTGAAATTTGACATGGTTATACTAGACACATGTAGCTTGATGGTATGGGAGGGTTTCAAGACTCAAGGATGTCTGATGTCCCCACATAATCTTCAAGAGCATCCATGTTTCAAGGGGTTAGGGGTTAGATGGTATAAATGTTAAGGTATTAGGTTTAGGCTTAGTGAAATATTTCAATTTGTTTTAAAATATAAATTAATGAATAAACTTTGGATACATTAATTAGCTTAACTATCTGGATTTACATTGATTTATATATACAATATATTTAATTATATTTTTAAACAATTGCCAATAAATTACCACTAACCATGCTAACTCTTATATAAGTAATCCTAGTTTTTTTTTTCTAACAATTCATAGAAAATATTGAACACTTTAAGGATATTGCAAAAGGTAATTTGTATCATCGGAAATAATACTGAAGCATTTCATGCAAGTTTGGGCCATAAGAATCAAAATTTTAAAAATTGGATTACAAATAATTCTGAAAATTTAGAAGTCTTGGTCATTAACATTATTGTCTGCAACAATGCCATCCATTTTATCATTTTCAATGTTCATATGTTCTTTCAAGTATTTAATATTATCATCATCATTTTCTTGATTTGCATGATCTTCATCATCATTGAAATTTGACTGTAGACCATCTATATCATTACTAGATGTATAATTTGGATCATCATTTTCTATACCATTCATATTGTTTTCTTGCATAAAATCATCTAACTCTGGATTGTTGTCTTGTTGTGCCTGAACATAACCATCTTCAACATCATCATGGATGTTAATTTCTTTGCTGTTCACTAATCCCTCTCTCTCATTTTGTGGACATCATTGTTTTTCTCAATATACACTAATGCATTGACAAATACATGCCTTAATCTTGGATCATAATGTATGAAAAATATGCATTTCGGCTCCAAAATATATTCATATAAAAATAAATGCACATGAACAACATACATGACCCCTAAATCCAAATGTTGTGTTGCTTCTTACTGAGCGAAACCCTAGTTCTCAAAATCGATGAAAAAAATAACTTCTGAGGAATTGGACCTAAGAGTGAGGGGTTCTCTAGCTAAAATCCCATGCCAGGAATCCAGCAGAGATGAAGCCTCCTCAATCTAAGTCTCGGTTTATTTTATGCCTAGTTTCAAGTCACATCGCAAACCATTTCATGGACTCTTGACTAATTCCTCCACAGGACATAAAAACCTAACAAAGTAACATTTTTGAGTTCCATGAGATGTTGCAATCTGGTTTAGGCATGGAATAGGTGACCACATTGTCCATCTGCTCCTGAGGCATGGTTTCATAAATTGGACGCCTAAATCCAAATGTTACATTGCTCCTTACTCAACAAAACCCTAGTTCTCAAAATCTATGAAAAAAACAACTTTCAAGGCATTAGATCCAGGAGTGAGGGGTGCTCTAGCTGAAATCCTATGCTAGGAATCCAACGGATATGACGGTTCCTCAATCTGAGTCTTGGTTTTCATTATATTCCAAGTTTCAAGTCACATCCCAAACTGTTTCAAGGACTCTTGGCCAATTCTTCCCCAGGGCATAAAAACCTAACGGAGAAACATTTTTGAGTTCCGTGAGATGCTGCAAGCTTGTTTAGGCATGGAAGAGGTGAAAAAATTATCAATATTCTCTCGAGGGATGGTTTCATAAATTGGACCCCTTAATCCAAATGTTGCATTGCTTCAAACTGAGAAAAAAAATAGTTCTCAAAATATGAGTAAAGCAACCTCTGAGGCATGGCACCGGGGGAGTGAGGGGTGATCTAGCTGAAATCCTATCACAATAATCTATCAGAGTCAACGATTCCTCAATCTGAGTCTCAGTTTTCATTTTATGCCCAGTTGCAAGTAGCATCCCAAACCATTTTGGGGACTCTTGGCCAATTCCTCCACAGGGCATAAAAACATAACAAGGCAACATTTTTGAGTTCCGTGAGATGATAAAAAATGGTTTAGGCATGGACTAGGTGACCACATTGTCCATCCGCTCCTGAGGAATGGTTTCATAAATTGTACCCTTAAATCCAAATGTTTCTTTGCTACTTACTGAGAAAAACCCTATTTCTCAAAATCAATGAAAAAAAAACTTATGAGGCATTGGACTTGATAGTGAGGGATGATATAGATGAAATCCTATGCCAGGAATCCAACAGAGATGATGATTCCTCAATATGAGTCTCAATTTCCATGATATTCCCAGTTGCAAGTTGCATCCCAAACCATTTTAGGGACTCTTGGCCAATTCCTCCTCATGGCATAAAAACCTAACAAAGCAACATTTTTGAGTTCCATGAGATGCTGCAAGCTTGTTTAGTTATGGAATAGATGACCACATTATCCATCCTCTCCCGAGGGAGGGTTTCAAAATTGGACCCCTTAATCGAAATGTTGCATTTCTTGAAAATGAACAAAACACTAGTTCTTGAAATCAATGAGTAAATCAACTTCCAAGGCTTGGAATCCAGGAGTGAGGGGTGATCTAGCTGAAATCCTATCCCAGTAATCTATCGGAGACGATGGTTCCTCAATCTGAGTCTCAGATTTTGTTTTATGCCCATTTTCAAGTCGCATCCCAAACCATTTCATGGACTATTGGCCAATTTCTCCTTAGGACATAAAAACCCAACAGAGCAACATTTTTGAGTTCTGTGAGATCCTGCAAGATTGTTTGGGAATGGACTAGGTGACCAAATTTTCCATCTGGTTCCAAGGCATGGTTTCATAAATTGGACCCCTATATCTAAATGTTGCATTGCTTCTTACTCAAAAAAACCCTAGTTCTCAAAATCGATGAAAAAAAAAACTTTCGAGGCATTGGACCCAGGAGTGAGGGGTGCTCTAGCTGAAATCCTATGCCAGGAATCCAACATAGATGACAATTACTCAATTCAAGTCTTGGTTTTCATTGTATGCCCAGTTGTAATTCGCATCCCAAACCATTTCAGTGACTCTTGGCCAATTCCTCCTCGGGGCATAAAAACCTAACAGAGAAACATTTTTTAGTTCCGTGAGATGCTGCAAGATTTTTTAGCCATGGAATAGGTGACCACATTATCCATCCACTCCCGAGGGAAAATTTCATAAATTTGACCACTTAATCCAAATGCTGCATTGCTTCAAATTGAAAAAAACACTAGTTCTCAAAATCAATGAGTAAATCAACTTCCTAGGCATGGAACCCGAGAGTGAGGGGTTCTCTAGGTGAAATACTATGCCAATAATCCATGAAATTCAATGGTTTCTCAATCCGAGTCTTGGTTTTCATTTTATGCCTAGTTGCAAGTTGCATCCCAAACCATTTCAAGCACTCTTGGCCAATTCCTCCTCAGGGCATAAAAACCTAACATAGAAACATTTTTGAGTTCCATGAGATGTTGCAAGCTTGTCTAGGCATGGAATAGGTGACCACATTTTCCATACTCTCCCGAGGCATGGTTTCATAAATTGGACCCCTAAATACAAATGTTGCATTACTTCTTATTGAGCAACACCCTAGTTCTCAAAATCGATGAAAAAACCAACTTTCGAGGCATTAGACCCAATAGTGAGGGGTGATCTAGCTGAAATCCTATGCCAAGAATCTAATGCAGAAGACGGTTCCTCAATATGAGTCTAGGTTTTATTTATATTCCCAGTTTCAAGTCACATCCCAAACCATTTCAAAGAGTCTTGGCCAATTCCTCCTCAGGGCATAAAAACCTAATAGAGTAGCATTTTTGAGTTTCATGAGATGTTGCAAGTTTGTTTAGGCATGGACTAGGTGACCACATTGTCAATCCTCTCCTGAGGCATGGTTTCATAAATTGGACCCCTAAATCCAAATGTTACATTGCTTCTTACTCAACAAAACCCTAGTTCTCCAAATCGATGAAATAAACAACTTTCGAGGCATGGGACCTAGGATTGAGGGGTGCTCTAGTTGAAATCCTATGCCAGGAATCCAACGGATATTATGGTTCCTCAATACGAGTCTCATTTTTCATTATATTCCACTTTTCAAGTCACATCCCAAACCATTTCTGGGACTCTTTTGCCAATTCCTCCCTAGGGCATAGAAACCTAACAGAGAAACATTTTTGAGTTTTGTGAGATGCTGCAATCTTTTTTAGGCATGGAATAGGTGAACACGTTATTGATCCGCTCCTGAGGGATGGTTTCATAAATTGGACCCTGTTGAGGGGTGCTAAATCCCTTTAAATCAACAGTAGGAACCAAACCCGCCACTGAGGCCCAATTAGATTCTGCAGCGTTTGATAGTGGAATGGTTCTCTAGATCTTGTGATCCAACCAATTAAACGATGAGATTTACGTATTGATTTACAAGATATCTTCTTGTGAAAAATCCTCCTTTAGTTTCAACGTTCTCTTTTAGTATTTTCTCTTATTAGGTGGGTTTGATAAAAGATATGTGTTGGTATAAACCAGTTGTGTAAAGAAAAAGGGGGAAAAATTAACTAGTAAAGAAAGCTGAGCTCAGGATAACCCTCGTGCTCAAGCATGCAGACAAATATTTTCACACCTACAACAAGCCTAATAATAATACATCAGCTTGCTGGTATTTCAATTATTGACTAAGATATAATTATCGAAAGAAAACATACAAGAAATAAAATGATGGAAACAAAATTAGTTTCCTTAGCTCTAATCACTAATCACACATTAACACAATGATTTGCTTTCCATCATTAGAGATAAGAACTATACAAATATTGAATCAACTAACTTATCAATAGATTCAAGAACTCTTACTCATTACAACATCCATTCCTGAGATAAAGTCAGAAGTAATTCCTCCATATGATCCAATCACACACAACTTTGTTGTAAAACATAAATTTGTCTCTGGTCCTAAACAAGACTTCTCAATTAAGGTAGTTCTGAAATAGTTCTTTACAATTCCAAAAAATGAGGATCTTTGCCAAAACCATCGACCTTTTCTAAAAGGTTGATCCTCTTATTCATAACAAATTATTAACTCAAAATAACTATCAAAAGTGCAAGCTAAGTAAAAAAAAACATCGCCACATGGCGCTTCCATCTCTTTGTCTTCTAAGAGTCATCAAATGGTTTCACTTAACTGGATGACTCTTCTCATACTCTAACCATTTGATGAAGAGATCCTCGCATGTGTTGGCATATGGGAATTTGTGTTGGTCCATCGAGGTCGAAATAATTTCCTTTATCACCACTACCTGTGTCCGATACTTGACTACTTTAACACTTAACTGTTGTAATATTGTCTGAGCCTTGATTGGGTGCTCCATGAACTATTGTACTTGACCTGGCACCATGTTTTCCACCTTTTCTATGTCTGCAATCCACGATGAGTCTTGTTCTACATGTTGTTTGACTATGTCATGCAAGTCGACAAAGTCCTCGTGTGAGACGAATTCTGGGAGACCGATGTCTCTCATCTCCCTATTGATCTTGGCCCAAATTATTTTTAAATTGGTTCATTTCTCTTGAATCTCCCGCTGAGTTTCTTCGACCATATTCACCCAATATTCGACCGAACTCCTTATACGATCGATGCTTCTATCCCTTAACACTCAAATGCCATGCTCTTCGATGTCTCGACGCTTTTGAACCACGCTGATATAATGAATTCTTTCCACCTCTTGGTGGGCCTTCTCATACCATATTTCCATGTCTTTGCACGTCGCTAGTTGTTATAACCCTAATTTGCACCAAACATGCATACCTAGAAACAAGCCATCTTACTTACTATTTTTGCCAAGCTAATACTGAATAACTCTTCTTAAAAACCAAAATTTTGAAGATGTACGCGCCTTGCACCACTACTGCCCGCGTATGTATGCTATCTACACCACTATTTCTCACATATGTATGCTATCTGCACCATTATAGCCTGCGTATACCCACAAAAGTTGCAAAAAATAAAAAGTTTCAAGGGAATACAGGCTTTTGGGTAGTTTCCTAACCAATTGACCGCCCATAGCTCATCACCCAACCAAATAACTATCTTTTTGGCATATAAAAGAAGGTGTTGGGGTCCCATTCTAAGGAGAGGCATGAAAGCAGTGAAAGTCTACTCATTTCCTAATCCCTCCTTGCCCCAAGAATTTGCAACCACATTGTGAGTTTGAGCCAGAATTTCCATTCTTTCCCCTTTTTCCTCATCCATAAACCCAAGCCTATTCTCTAGAGAGAAGTGTGAGAGAAGAAGGATACGTGGAAGCAGTTGGATCTTGGTGAAGAGGAGCTCAAGACCGGGTTCGAGGAGCAGTCACCGATCTCATTTTGTAAGTGACATTATGGGATTAACATAATAAGTACTTTTCTCATCCCGCCATATGATGTGTTTAATCTGTATGATTGATTTGTATTTTTTTATGACATCTAACCCATTAATCCATATATAGAATGCTTGTTTGTAGTTTCTTGTTTTTATTTTGGTGAATGGAGGTCAGACTTGGGAGGATATTTGCAGTCGAGAAGCGAACAAATGCATTGGGATCGACACCGGATGCGGAGTTCAAGGTAGGAATACCAGATCCCTATACTTTGTACGTTATATATGAATGTGGGGTGTTGTTGGGATAGTGGTTAATAGTAGGAGACTTTAGAGGGTTAGCTTTGCCTGGAATTTAGAACCCTAGTGTAGTCCGTAGGGTGGTTTAACCACTATAGCACTAGCGCCATAAGAGTGTCTTCTTGGAAGTAGGCTATCCCTGTAGTGAAAAGGTGCTGCTCACTCGTGAATTTTCTATAGGCATCTTGGAATTCAATTCTCCAAAATACCGTGGCTTGTGTGGAGTCATGATAGTATTTTGCCAAATGGCGCAGATGCTCCAAATCCTTTAGCACAGTGGCCAACTCCTCTTCATCCTTCCTTTCTCTATCTAGGGTGGCATATGTGATTGCCATCTCTACGTCGATAAGTTCGAAAGTCTTGGCATGCTCAGTGTTGATCAATTTCTCCTCTGTGGTGATGAGGATGGAACTGTCCAAAGTAAGCCTCCTTTTCTTTGTGGTTCTCTTTACAATGGATTTCCTCTTTCGGTCGTAGGAGATTCCTTGTATATCAACGACCTCATCCACAAGTTAGAGGATTTGTTGCTTTCCCCAAGTAGGAGTGTTTCCCAGGCTCCCAACAGTGTATATATGTTCAAGACTGGGTTCCTGAACCTCTTTTGTATGTCTCGATAGCTCGACCTCTGGTTGCTACTCATCGGGTGGTAAAGTACTGGTCAAAACTGAGGAATTAGGGGTAGGTTTGGTACTTACTTGGTAATCGGCTGTTGAAACACCGATTTCCTATTGTGGGATTTCTCCTTCTTGTTTGAGCGATCCTAGCTCATCCCTCGAGCTGTCCATTGGTATTCCAGGTATGTCGAGTGTCTCAACATCTAAGGAACTTTCCACCTCATTCTCATTCTACGGGTGGCTCTGAATTAAAGCATCGGGACCTAGGGTGGACACTTTCTCAGGTTCTTTCTCTGCTGTGGTTTTCACCGGAGTGACCAGGGACACCTATGAACTCTCCTCATCATAGTAGATGGTTATTATATTGAACAAGGGATTTGGTGTACTTTTTATCCCTGATTTCCTCGCTATCTTGGGTTGAGTCGAAACTTCCCCCAATGATCCGACCTATGGTGTTGAAGCTTGAGGGTTATCTGACTCAGTGGTTTCTTCAATATGTATTGGCTCTTGGCCACTTGATTCCCCTCAGATTTTGACTGGGTCATGAGAGGGGATCCTCGTCATCTCTATCAGATCAGGATCATTTTGAAATTGATCAATGATCCTCTGTGCCCCTTCTATCAAGAGGAATGCCCTTCTCTATGCTTCTGTTGTTTCCGAAACTCTGATTTCTTCCCTAGATCTGAGGGCCTCTTGAGCTGACTGCTCTATCGTTTGCACCTGTTCATCCATGCTGATGGCATTGAACCTAGTCATGTTTGGGTTGGCCATCCTTTGCACCACCTCATCCCAATCCTGGGCACACTCTATGAAAATTTCATCCTCAAATGTATCATGAGCATATGGCCAACAGGATGATACTTGCGAATCTTGTTGGGGGACCAAACCTTTAGGATCGTTCTTGCAGAATAGTCCTATCTAGAATATGAATTCCAGTTGGTTATGCCCCTCTTGTTTGACTTGAGCAATATCTTTCACCGGATAGAACCCTATATGAACACCATAGGGTATGAAAGCTCGTTTCTTGTCTTTGATCAATGTGGCGTTATAGCCCTCCAGGATGGTTTGATAACAAATTTCTCCCACAACGTGCCAGTCTGGGACATGAGAGTGTAAGATATGTGGTGCTCCGGTGGCCCCGAACACCCTGATGTAGGTTGAGAATTCGTCCAAGTACCAATGGCCTACCTTGGCTATCATTTTCTTGGCTTTCGCCGATAGTCTTGATCATTCCTTCTTAAAAATAATAAAATAAATGCGGGCTATGAATTCATCGTAGATGAGTGCATAAGATTTCTTGTACCTATTCTCCCATAGTATGCTGAAGTAGACGTGGACTGGGAGCTCTACAACATGCCAGTGAAGACGTTCCTTGGGCACATGACATCGAGAAGGTACGAATCCATGTAGAAAGTTGGTGCTTCTCCTTCCTTCAGTGTCTGAGCCTGCTGTATATAGATGCTTAATTGTTTTGAGATTATCTCTCCCTATTTGAAGATGCTCCCGATAATCTTCATTGTTTATGCCAAAAACATCCATGCTTCCGAAAACTTGGAGCAATCCTTTTCTCTATATAGTCGTCAGATGAGAGCCATCAAATATATGTATGGCTCCCTCAGGTTGATTGTTTCGTACCATCCATTGATATGATTAGTGAAATTCTTGTCTTCCTTCCACCATGAAGCCATCAATTGGTTGGTGTCATGGAATTCATAGAAATTCACCATGAATTCCATGTTGAGTAGTTTTTCTGGTTCCCTAATATTGTAGTACTTTTGGACTTCTGTCGGGAGGAAAAATCTGACACATCCACCATTCTTATCATTGATCAAGCACTTATGCCCATTTGTATGGTTGATGAGCCATTTCATAATCTCTATGCAGGGGAAAACAAGGGTTCTTCTTGCCACCATGTGTAAATATGACCGTTAGATGTTGGGGAACAATTGTTCATCGAGCGTCCTTATGTCCATATCATTGTGTGGGATATATTTCGGGTATTATTCTCGGCTGATCCTATTAAAGAGATACCCCCATTGTGGGAGCATTACTTCGGACCTAGTTCTTGCTTCAATATCACCGAAGGCCAAAGGATGGGAAAAAGATTTTTTTCTTGAGGTTTTGATGACAGGCTCCTCCTTGGGAGTGTACTCCAATTTCCTTGCGGTCCTCAGAGAAGAGCGTTCGTTTGTTTCAACGTCTTTTAGCTTGGGCGCCCTCAGCAAGCATCTGGTGCTTGGATTTCTCGATGGAATTTTTCCTATAACTAGAGCAGAGTTTAGAGATTGTGTAAGAAACCATATGAATATATAAATTATGATTATCAAAATGACAAACTTGAACACATACCTATGTAGCTTGTTAAACCTGGTTTTGATAATTGGAGGGTCAGTACAGTCTTGAGACTTTCTCTTTGCTTCTTCAAATGCTCTGGATTTCAACTTGCGCTTAGGATGAATTGGTTCAAAAAAAAAAAACCGTTCTAGAGATTTAAACAGGAATGAACTTACCTTGTCTCATCAACCATTCAATTCTGGTTATGATCGTAATTTCATTAAATATTCCACCAGATCTTCAAAGGTGTTTAAACTTAAATTCATCGTGGGTTGACGATGTAGGTGTGGGTGGTGATGTGGTATATCCATGATTTCAAAATGTTGTTGTCTAATCGACGCACGCGGTAGAAACAAATGTGGTATCAGGCATTAACTAGTCTATTAAATTTCCAAATCCAATCGTATCTTATGCCACAAACAACCCATCGATCCACTCTTTGAGTCAGTGGATCAAAAGTCGGTATTATGCTTTGAAATTTTTTCGTCGATATCCTCTTGCAAAATATTCGACGCCGTTTGATCTTACCGTACAATGATGATGTGGAAAATTTGACTCAGAGGCATGACTAGGACCTAGGGAACCGAAAAATATGACTCGAGATAAAACTAGACCGTATGACCCCCTTACATGGTAAAGATACGTGGAATTTGATACCAATGACTTAATTCACCCGTGTTAATCAGAGTCGGGAATTTCTTGAAGTCATACATTCTAAAACCAAATCCTAACTTGTCGATGCTGAAAAGTGTCAAAGATCGGTGATCGACTATAAACTTACCCAATTGCTCTCGGATCAGTTTCCTGGAAAAAGTCCCGATGTTGAAACGCATCGGGGATCAACAACTGACGATAATTTTATCGCGGTCAAAACGATTTTTGTAACCTTTCTAGATTTCCCCGATCTCGATAAAGCGCATCAGGCATTAGTTATCGACAATTTCTTTATGTCCTTTGTTAACGTCTATCTTTCTTGTATTTCACCGATGCCAAAGGGGATCAACTATCTCTCACACGTTTATGTGAATAACTTATGCAAACCAAACCACCTTCTACTGATGTCGATCAGGATCGGTGCTCGATGATTGTTTTTTTTGTGTGGTTCCTTTACTTACTCAAATTCTTTCTGACGATGAACTTGAACACGTTAGGTGTAATGTTTAGCTATCAATTCTTAATTCAGGTGTTGAGGTCCTTTAGATATGAGGTTTCACAAGTTAAAACAAAACTGACTAGGTGATAAGAGACATGAAAAAAAATAAAGATAAACCACTTCCCAAAATGAAATCGAGTTAGACAGTGAAGAAAAAAAGTGGTACACAAAAAGTGAAAAAAATTTGATAAGGCTTTTAGGGTGTGTTGAGTGCTCAACAGACCCCTTAATCCAAATGATGCATTTCTTCTTACTGATAAAAACACTAGTAAATAAACAATCGAGGCATGGCACCTGAGAGTGAGGGGTTCTCTAGATAAAATCATATCCCAGTAATCAATTAGAGTCAACCGTTCCTCAATCTGAATCTCGATTTTCATTTTATGCCTAGTTGCAAGTCGCATCCCAAACCATTTCAAGGACTCTTGGCCAATTCCTCCTCAGGGAATAAAAACCTAACAGAGAAACATTTTTGAGTTTCATGAGATGTTGCAATATTGTTTAGGGATGAACTAGGTGACCACATTGTGCATTCGATCCCGAGGCATGGTTTCATAAATTAGAACCCTAAATCCAAATGTTGCATTTCTTCTTACAAAGAAAAACCCTAGTTCTCCCAATTGATGAAAAAAAAAAATTCTGAGTAATGGGACCCATGAATGAGGGGTGCTCTAGCTGAAATCCTATCCCAAGAATCCAACAGAAAATAACAGTTCCTCAATCCGAGTCTCATTTTTTTTTATATGTCGAGTTGCAAGTCACATCCTAAACCATTTTGGGGACTCTTGGTCAATTCCTCTGCAGGGCATAAAAACCTAACGTACCAACATTTTTGAGTTCCTTGATATGTTGCAAGATTTTTTAGGCATGGACTAGTTGAACACATTATCCATCCGCTCCCAAGGGATGGTTTCATAAATTGGACCCCTTAATCCAAACGTTGCATTTCTTCAATCTAAACAAAACACTAGTTATTGAAATCAATGAGTAAATAAACTTTTGAGGCATGGCACTTGGATTCAGGGGTGGTCTAGCTGAAATCTTATCCCATTTATCCATCGGATTCGACGGTTCCTCAATCAGAGTCTCGGTTTTCATTTTATGCCTAGTTGCAAGTCACATCCCAAAGCATTTAAGGGACTCTTGGCCAATTCCTCCTCAGGGCATACAAACCTAACAGAGAAGCATTTTTTAGTTCCATGAGATGATACAAGTGTGTTTATGATTGGACTATGTTACCACATTGTCCATCCACTCTCAAGGCATAGTTTCATAAATTGGACCCATAAATCCAAATGTTGCATTGCTTCTTACTGACCAAAACCCTAGTTCTCAAAATTGATGAAAAAAAGAACTTTAGAGGCATTGGATCCGAGAGTGAGGGGTTCTCTAGCTAAAACACTATGCCAAGAATCCAATGTAGATGACTATTCCTCAATATGAGTCTCTTTTTTTTTTATATTCTCAGTTGCAAGTCGCATCCCAAACCCTTTCAGGGACTATTGGTCAATTCCTCCTCAGGGAATAAAAACCTAATGGAGCAACATTTTTGAGTGCCATGAGATGCTGCAATATTGTTTAGGCATGGAATAGGTGACCACATTGTCCATTCGATCCTAAGGGATGTTGAGATAAATTGGACCCTTTAATCCAAATGATGCATTGCTTCAAACTGAGCAAAACACTAGTTCTTGAAATCCATGAGTAAAGAAAATTCTAAGGCATGGAACCTGAGAGTGAGGAGTGCTCTAGCTGAAATACTATCCCAATAATCCAATAGAGTCAATGGTTCCTCAATCTGAGTCTCGTTTTTCATTTTATTCCTAGTTGCAAGTCACATCCCAAACCATTTTAGGCACTCTTGGCCAATTCCTCCTCAGGGCATAAAAACCTAACAGAGCAACATTTTTGAGTTCCATGAGATGTTGCAAGCTTGTTTAGACATGGAATAGGTGACCAACTTTTCCATCCACTCCTGAGGCATGGTTTCATAAATTGAACCCCTAAATCCAAATTTTGCATTGCTTCTTACTAAGCAAAACCCTAGTTCTCAAAATCGATGAAAAAAACAACTTCTGAGGCATTGGACTCGAGAGTGAGGGGTGATCTAGCTGAAAGGCATGAAAAGGAAAGGAATGACATAGAATGGCAAGGTCTAGTTGAATGACTATCAATAGCATGTTCTAAATTACCTATAAACTTGTTAATTCCCAAAGGAGCTTTGAAGCATATTACAGTGGGCCAAAATGTCCTAGAAACATATTCATTTGTGAAATATAAGAGAAGAAGATATATAGACCAATTAACTCTCAAAGGATTTTTATAGGAAAACATAATCATATATAGAACAAAATGGAGAGGGCTGGAACTTACGATTATGTAATAGAATTTATAGTTGATAGTTAAAATGTATAATAATTTTTTTTATGATCTTTACTAACGTTTATTGGAATTGTTGCATGTTTTACATCATTGGAATGACTTCTTATTTGTAACTTATTTGAAATTTTATTATGGTATGTGCACTTTGATATGATGTAATATGATTATGGTTTTGTTTCAGATGTTTTAATATTAGAACTATAACAAAAAAATTACATATTACATGAAATAAATAATAACTTTTCATTTTGAATATTCTTTTTTGGAGAACACGGGTCTTCTAGAAGATCCAGTTGATCCTCACGAGATAGATCTAGATTATAATGGGTCTGATACATACATGGGAGATGATGATGATGAGGTAGATGAAGAAAAAGTTGTGAATGACGACGGCGATGACCACATTGACGATAATCACGATAATAATGATGACCTAATTGCTGGTAGTAGCTAGTGACATTGATCATATAGACTCTATCATGTATCATTGTTGATATATCGTTATGATCCCTATTTTCATGTTTACTATCATATGTATCATTTTCACCTGCAGTACCATATTATTGATTTTTATCATTTTTACTTATATCATTTGGACATATATCATCTTAAATTACGACGATTGTTGGCCCTGTATCATTTTGACATGTTATTGATCTAATGTTATATTTGACTTTCACTTGCTATAGTTATATATGAGGATGATATTATCAATATTAAAGATATAAGTTTTTTTACATGATACTTATCTAATATTGATATATTTGAATAGTTTTATGTTGGAAGATTGGTTGTTTTCATTGATGTTAACCCTGGTCATGGGTTTTGGACCGCAAGATTGATGGAGGTATTTGGACATGAAGGAAAATGCACATGTAGATACAAGACCCATGGATGGATAGCATACATCATATTCTTTCTGGTGGTATGTGACACATCATGTGGATCCTCATGGTTGAGGAGAAATGAATTTTTGAAGATGACAAAGTGAATTGAAGAAGGAAGTATATGTAGGCCTTGAAGATAATTAAAGAAAAAAATTACAAAATAATAAATTGTCAGGTCGGCCCTAATGTTAAAAGGAAGTGACTTAAATGGTATAAATAAATATCATTATACACTCATTTGATCTACAAGTCTAATTTCATAGGAAATCATAAGTAAAGAAGGCCGGATTTCAAGGGAGGATGAAGTCTTTTGGTGATGTGTTCTAAGGTATGTTATTTTCAGGCCATCTTACTATTTTTTCTATAATTATTTTTTCTAGAATGAATCAGATGGTGAAATTTCTATGGTATTGAGAAGACATATCAAGGTACCTGTGGTAAAAATTTCAGCTCTTGATTCGCTATAATTATGGAGATACATTCTGTGGAAGATAGGGTTTGTGACTAGTCCTGAAGCTAGTCAATAAACAGGTGTTCCGGGTAAAACAGTCATAATGTCTTCATCAAGAATCCAAATGATGTGGGACAAATTTCATTGGAAAGAGTACGGACTATGGTTTATTGTGTGTCAGTTTCAGAATCTGATATTAAATATTGAGTGCGGGGCATGTTGTACAAGTTCGGTCTCCTGAATAAACCAGAATTGAACAAGGTCTACCATTCTCTCTATAACTTGTTTTTGGGGAGGATTCAAGGAGTGAAAATTGGAGGAGTTTCAGAGAATACATTGAGTAATATTATCTATAGGATCAGAGTATTCCAAGAATTGAAGAATTTCAGAAAATGAAGAAGTTTCAGGAAGCATTATCAGGTTCTATGTGATGATTAGTTGATGGTGATGATTTAATGTAAAGTTTTATTATCTCTCATATATTCTTGGGTGGAAGGAAGGGGCAAGGATGGATATTTCAAATATCTCTTGATATTGGAGGATTATATCTTCCTCTTGGAGTTTTATCCCTCCCTTTACATTTGGAAGCTGTAGCTACCTTTGGAAGTCATTACTTCCCTTGAACAATAACTATTGATTATTTCTCATATATTGTGCATGGTGTATTGTGGTGTATTTTTGTAACTCTTATACTATTCTTCATTGCTCATTGGATATAATTGAATGGTTTAAGTATAAGTTGAAAAATGTTTTAAATTGTACTTGATACTGATTCATCCCCCTCTCAGTATCAACAATTCGTATCAGAGCGGGTTACCTTCAGTAGATTAACCACTGGAAGGAAGATCCTAAGAAGAAATGGAAGAAAAAATTCCAAATGTTATTCCACCATTTGATGGAAGCAATTTTGAATACAGGAGTAATAGAATGGAAACTTACTTGAAATCTCTTGGGGCAGATGTTTGGTTCTCAGTTGCTTCAGGATACAATGCTTTGAAGAAACCAAAGACTGCAGCTCATAAGGAAGCAAGAAGGAACAACAAATTAGCAATAGATACCATCCTGGATGGATTGACAGATTTAGTGAAATCCAAGGTGGTATCATGTACATCATCAAAAGAGATTTGAGAAAATCTACAAGAACTTTATGTAAGGGAAGAAGCATAAGAAGAAGAAGAAGAAGAAGTTGAAGCAAATTACAACATCTCAGATTTCAAAGAAGAAAATAGAGGTCAGTTCTTTCGCTTTAATTGTGAAGGAGTAGGTCATGTTGAATTTGAATGTCCTCATCCAAGGATTGAAAGAAATGACACTGAAGAAGAAAATTACAATGAAGAAGAAGAAAATCATGAAGAAAAAATTATTCAGCAAGAAGATGAGAATCTTAAAAAATTGAAGCATGTTGAGATTGAAAATAGAAATCTCAAAGACACACAAAGAAAGCTAAGAAGTGAATTGGGTAGTTTTGAAAATACATTTGTAAGCTTGAAGAAACAATTAGAAGACTTTGAGAAACTAAGAGAAGAAACCATTTCTTTGAAAACTCTACTCCAAGAAGAAACACGAATAGGAGAAGTAAGGAATGTCCAAATGATGAAGAAAAAAGAAGATTGTGAGAAACTTGAAGAAGAAGTTATCTCATTGAGGAAGATCTTAAGAAACTCTCAAGTGCCAAAAGACTTAACACATCTTGGATGCATGGGTGAAACTTCATACAAATAAGATGCAAATACCAACAACAAGGTTGAAGAAAGAGCTACACAGACAGTTGATGAGAAGTGGACCAGGATACTAGAAAGAATGAATGATTACAAAAGATATGAATATCCAAGAAGACCTCCTACCTCCAGGAATCAAATAAGCTTCAATCAGTATGAAGGAAACTACAGAAGAATAGATCATGAACCCAGATGGACTACATCACAAAGAAGCCCACTTACTCCAAGGTATCAAAATTTCTTTCTTGGTCATTGTTATACTTGCAAAAATT
>ML785933.1:139510-169628 GCA_009831015.1 Picea engelmannii
ATCAATGAAAGGAACACATACGCAAGAAACATGAATGGTGTAAATAGAAGATATGGAAATAATCATGGATTTTTCAACATAAGTTATAATTCATTTTCCCCATTGATGGACAAAAATATTGCATGCTACAAATGTAATTATCTCAGTCACAAAGCATGAGATTGCAGATATATGAATGAAGATGTCCCTATGCCAACCACAGTATGGAGAAGGAAAGAGATTCCAAACAATGAATATTGTCAAATAGCATTGATCGTTGAAGAATGTAAAGAAGAAGATGAATGGTACATAGACAGTGGATGTTCTTCACATATGATTGGGGATCAAGACAAATTCATCAGCTGGAAGAGAAAGGGTGGCAATGTTGCATTTGGATATGACTCATCTGACAAAATACTTGGAGAAGGTGTAGTAGAACTTGGAAGAAAAAATGTAAAAGAAAAGAATGTCCTATTGGTTGAATATTTGAAGCATAATCTACTTATTGTTAGTAAAATGTGTGATCAAGGATACACTCTTACGTTTGACTCCCGAAAATGTAAAATCAGAGAAAATAACTCAGGAAGATTGGTTGCAACTGCAACAAGAAGACTGAACAACATATGCATCCTAGACATGAAGAAGAGAGAGAAGACTGAAGCCACACAAAATGATTCCAAGGAAGAAAAAGTCCCAAAGACCAAAAATAAGAATGAAGTATTATTGAGTGCCATATGTTCAGGGGGAGCAACCCCAAACAAGAGAGTTACCTTTTGCCATTAAACTCAGGGGGAGAAGCCATACCCTTTTCCATTGATGTCACATGGGGAGATAAATTGGGATCATGATGATAGGGGGAGCATGAGTGTTGGCATCAATGACAAAGGGGGATATTGTTGGAAGATTGGTTGTTGTCATTGATTTCAACCGTAGTCATGGGTTTTGGACGACAAGATTGATGAAGGTATTTGGACATGAAGAAAAATGCACATGTAGATACAAGACACACGGATGGATAGTACACATCATGTTGTTTCCGATGGTATGTGGCACATCATGTGGATCCTCATGGTTGAGGAGAAATGATTTTTTGAAGATGACAAAGTGAATTGAAGAAGGAAGTACATGTAGGCCCTGAAGATAATTAAAGAAAAGAATTACAAAATAAGAAATTGTCAGGTCAGCCCTAATGTTAAAAGGAAGTGAAATAAATGGTATAAATAAATATCATTATACATTCATTTTATATACAAGTCAAATTTCAGAGGAAATCAGAAGTAAAGAAGGTCGGATTTCAAGGGAGGATGAAGTCTTTTGGTGATGTGTTCTAAGGTATGTTATTTTCAGGTCATCTTACCATTTTTGCTATAAATGTTTTTCTAGAACGATTCAGATGGTGAAATTGCTATGGTATTGAGAAGACATATCAAGGTACCCATGGTAAAAATTTCAGCTCTTGATTCGCTATAATTACGGAGATACACTCTATAGAAGATAGGGTTTGTGACCAGTCTTGATGCTAGTCAATAAACAGGTGTTCCGGGTAAAATAGTGATAACTTATTCATCGAGAATCCAAATTATGTGGGACAAATTTCATTAGAAATAGTACAAACTTTAGTTTCTTGTGTGTGAGTTTCAGAATCAGATGTTAAATATTGAGTGCGGGGCATGCTGTACAAGTTCGGTCTCCTGAATAAACTAGAATTGAACAAGGTCTACCATTCTCTCTATAAATTATTTTTAGGGAGGATTCAAGGAGTGAAACTTGGAGGAGTTTTAGAGAATACATTGAGTAATATTATCTATAGGATCAAAGTACTCTAAGAATTGAAGAATTGCAGAAATTGAATAAGTCTCAGAAAGCATTATCAGGTTCTATGTGATGATTAGTTGATGGTGATGATTTAATGTAAAGTTTTATTATCTCTCATATATTCTTGGGTGGAAGGAAGGGGAAAGGATTGAGAGTTCAAATCTCTCTTGATATTGGAGGTTTATCCCTCCCTTTACATTTGGAAGCTGTAGCTACCTTTGAAAGTCATTACTTCCCTTGAACAATAATTATTGATCATTTCTCATATATTGTGCATGGTGTATTGTGGTGTATTGGTGTAACTCTTATACTATTTTTCATTGCTATTGGATATAATTTAATGGTTTAAGTATAATTTGAAAAAGGTTTTAAATTGTACTTGATACTGATTCACCCCCCTCTCAGTATCAACATATTAATTATAGATAATGATCATGTTATAATCATTATCTTTTTATTTTATATATACTGTATGTTGTATATTTTATTTAGATGGATATTTAATAAGTATAATGATGTTGTTAGTTTGTATGGATGCCCAGTTCCCTAAAAATTCTCTATAAAAGCTATCATATAAAATACTTCAAATTCAATATGACTTACTCTATAATAATATAAGTTTTTTAAGATGCATGATATATTTAACTAATTAAATTGAAATAAAAAATGTTAAATTACTAAATGGAAGCTAAATATGACACAACATGAGTTGTTAAAATGGAAGAAAAACGTGGCTCTAAAATGGAAGTAAAAATCGACATTAAATTTGTTGCCATACTTGGAGCTATTTCTGGATCTAAGTAGGAAGCTAAATTGGTTGCTTAACAAGAAGAAAAAATGGATGCTAATTAAGAAGAAAATCCCAACACTAAAAAGAAGCAAACCTTGGACCTAAAAAAGAAGAAAAACCATACGCTAAAAGGAAGCAAACCTTGGAACTAAAAGGAAGAAAACCATGTAGCTAACAAGGAAGCAATTCTGGAAGAAAAAAAAAATGCAATAATGGAAGCACATATAGGCGTTAATTTGGAAGCCAAACTAGAAGCTATTTTGGGTGATACATTATAAGCAAAACAAGAAGCATGATTGGGAGATAAACTAGGCACCACACTTGGAGCTAAACTAGGCTCTAAACCAGGAGCTATATCAGGAGCTACATTAGGCACCACACCTGGAGATAAACTAGGCGCTAAACTAGGAGCTAAACCAATAGATAAACTAGGTGCTAAACCAGGAACTACCCCTGGAGCTAAACTAGGTGCTAAACCAAGAGCTAAACCAAGAGATAAATTAGGCGCCACACCTGGAACTAAACTAGGAGCTAAACCAAGAGCTAAACTAGGTACTAAACCAAGAGCTAAACTAGGAGCTATACCTGGAGCTAAACTAGGTGCTAAACCAAGAGCTAAATTAGGCGCCACACCTAGAGCTAAACTAGGCACTAAACTAGGAGCTAAACCAACAACTAAACTAGGTGCTAAACCATGAGCTATTTTGGGATTTATTTAGGGAGTTATATATTAGGTTAGGTGCTAAACAAGGACCAAAACTAGGCACTAAATCAGGAGAAAAATTGGGCGCTAATTTAGGAGAAAAACCAGGTGCTAAAGTAGGAGCAAAACCTGGTGCTAAAGAAGGATAAAAACTAGGGGATAAACTAGGGGATAAATCCTACGCCCAGGTGAACAGATCGTTTAGCGCTGGGTTTTGCGCCATCCAATCGGCCCAATTCATGCACTCAAATGCACTAAATTTCGGCACTAAACTAGGCGCTAATGGCATGCTTTGTTGTAGTGGGTCAACTAGTATTTGTAGAAGCTCACAAACTTCCTCCTTCATCATTTTGACCACCATTCCTAATGTTATCACATAAGGTTTTCAAGGGCCATAGGTGTGTGTCGATATACCCGAGTCTATAAATTTTTGCCTTGTCTCTCTCTTTTTCATAGGCCAGGTCTTGAAATTTGTCCCTTTCGTTTGTTAAAATTGGTGTGTGTTTGCACCTTTTTAGTTCGAGCACCCTATTTCCCATTAATTACTTACCTGAAGGAAGTCTCAGCCCTAAAAATATCTATTTTTGTCTAAGGATGAACACCCATCTCCTTTGTTTCTGTTGCTATTCTCTCTGTTCTCCCCAGCCCACAACAAATTGTCCGAATCCTTGATCGTGTAGGCCGCAACCAAGAACACAAAGTGCAACTTTATTAACAATCTGTTTCGAGATTGAGGCATAAGTAGAAGACAATTTTAATCTTTCAGTGATGGAAATTCTAGGAACAGTCCATATCAGTCGCTCACGTTCATTCGAGAGTGAAAACTTGCATGAAGTATAGTGCCAGAGCAAAAGGCCCCAAAGTGAATATGAACCGTTGATCTCAAAGGGGATAGGTGGCAATAGATCCAAGCCTTCGGGGAAATGATCTTTGAAATATTTGAAATGAGAAGTGCTTGGAAATATCGAAGGGCTAGAGTTCGAAGACTCGAAGTGCCAAAATCTCAAAGTGGCCAAAGTGCCCAAAGTCCTGAAGTGCCAAAGCGTTGAATTCCCAAATCCTGAAGTGACAAAGGCTCGAAGTGAATTTGGACGATCCATCGGTGGGGCCATGCATTAGAAGATCCATAGATCTAGGTAAAAGAAGATGAAGGTAGAGGAGGTTTTGGATTTTATTTTCCTAGAGTCCGGAGACCCGAAGTAATTCTCGGTCGTTCAATTCAAGAGGACGAGCGTCAATAGATTGACAACTATGGGTAAAAGCAGCTGAAGGTAAGTGATATTTGAGTTTTGATTTTCTTGGATCCCGGAGACCTGAAGTGAATCTCATCCATCCAAATCCAAGAGCCAAGCGTCATCGGATCCCTAGATCCAGAGGATTTTCTTAGGGAATATAAAATTTGAAGTTTGAAAAGTCCGAAACCCGAATCGCGAAGTAGATCTCAGTCGTCAATTCGAAAAGGGAAGATCTGATCCATTGATCCAAAGAGGGCATATTTTCACCGTTGATCGTAAATTCTCACCCAAGATCACAATATCAACAACCACAGTCCATTGCAGGGATGCAACGTGCTCAGGTGATAATTTTATTGAGCGGTCCCACAATTGAAACCACAATTTGGAAAAATTAATATGTGGAAAAAGGTGGTGGATTGTGGGCTCAAAAGTGGTATGAACCCAAACCACCTTTGATCAGCCCCAAAATCACGTGTTTATATAGCGTCCTATATGAGAGTGACGTGTGGCCGCCCCCTGGGCATTAAGCCATGTTTCAATCCCGAGAAAAGGAATTTAATAAAAATGGAGTTGGTGGTTGAAACCTTGACTCACTCGGTAATTAGAAAGTATGGAAGAGCCGGTTGTGGAAAACATAGCTGTCAGCCCGAGGTACCCCCGCAGATGAAGTTTCCTGTAGACCCATGCCGATCTGAGCTCACATATGATAGAGGGATACATGCATAGTATGATAGAAGACTGCTCAGACGAAATGCTTTGAATGTAGTGATCAGATCACACTCTTGATAGTCGGGGACGATTCTGAGTATAAAGAAGTAGTTTTGATATTTTGTTAAGGTCGTCAACTGGTTGAGCAGAGCTCCCTATTTTGTAATGTTTTGAAGCCATAACCGTTCTCTAGTTATGTAAAATATTTGAGACTTTCAGATTAATAGAAGTCAACCTCTTTTCCTCTCTTTGTAAAAACTGTTCTAAAACACTCAGGAATGGAGGATCCAATTGAGGTTTGTTATGCTGTTGTAATGTAGGTTTAATTGCAGCGGTATCGTGACCAGTTTTAGTCATCTTCCTTGTGATCTTTTTCCCTCTTACACTGAATGGCTCAGGCATGGAGGATCCATTCGATTTGTTGTAGCTTCATGGTGATGTAGGTTTGATCATTATGTTGTTGTGACTATGTTGTATGGACATATTTCAGTGTCTGAAGCTTGAGCTTAAGAGTGATCTTGAGTCTGATTTTTTCTTCTCCAATCTGCTTGAAGGCCTGATGCCCATAGTAGTCTTGTCCACCTTTCTTACTAAGTCTTCCCTCTACTCACACTTAAACTCAATTCACTGACTGAAGTTAGTTGTGGCCCTCACTTCCCTGTGCATTTCTTGTCCAATTCTATGTTGAACATCATTCATATATTGAGTTTTTTCCATTGACCTCCACTCATATAAAACCAACATCCACCAAAAAATATGATGGGTACTGGGCTCATCCTTCTGCAATCTGAGGGTGACTATCAGTGCTAGCACCTACCACCCTCATGGGTCTTCACATAGATGGAAATCATAAGAAACAACAACATCCACATCTTTAACCGTGATATATCATTTTTCCTACATATGTAATCCATCATTAGTCATACTCAATTTCCATAACATCATTATTTCATAATAACAGACTATTCTAAGTTTACAAGCATGTTATATGCATATCCAAGCATGTGCATATGCACAATGCACATCTATATTCACCAAGAATTCATTGTCAACATTCCTAATAATGCATATGCATTTTAACTTGATTGTATACCTCATGAAATCTAGTGGATTTATGTTTCAATTCACTTATTTATTTATTTATTTATGTTGAAGTTGGTTGTCCTTGAATTCCTTCAGATCCTTACTTCCTTCTGTGCTTCCATTATGCTCATATGCACTATGTTTCCTTGGTTTGAATACTTTCCAGCCAAGTTCCACTTGGCCATTCTACAATCCAACCAATGTACTCAAATTGCAACAACTCTTTTTGGTTAGTCATATCTAACTTTACCTAGACATTTCAACATCCTGGAATGAAGTAGCTCAAAACTTTCCATCACTCTACTACCACAACACTCTTGAATCAAATACCATTACTCCTAGTTGTCCATTAGGTGACTTCATTAACATTTCCCTGTGAAACCATACCTTTCACACTTAATACCATTCCCCAATGGAAGTACATTTTCATTCAGTGACACTTTTCAAGTGAGAGAGAATTCCAATATATTTTCATTGGCATCTTGCTTCCACTGTGAACTCTAATATCATAAGTGGATTTCTTTCACCCTTAAGCTTTACAACTGTCTACACATCTCTTCCTTCAAGGATAGGCAATCATACTTTTCCTTTATATTCCCATCAATGAAATTTTTAATCTTCTATCTTCATATCCTATGTGAGGGTTCTTTCTTTTGCAGTACCTACAATTGATTCATATTCTATAGTTGTTTACTAATACTTTTGTTCCACTATTATTGAGTTCTCTGTCCACCTTACATTATTTTATTTGTAGTTATTTACTACCTTATCTAACTTCTGTAAGATCTGTCATGCTCCCATGACTATGATATGAAATCCTAGGCTTGAATTGATCTAATTAAACCTCTAATCCTACCAAATCTGCAAGAAACCATTTTTGTTAGAATTATAAATATTATAGAAATCTTCTACATGTACTTTTTTTTGCTTGATTTATGAAGAATTTCGTCACAATTATCCAAATTAGAATGATTCCAGGTCCTTCTCCTATGAATAATATTTCCAACGACTGTAATCTCGCCCCAATCAGATATTGAAGCTGAAAGTTAGGGCTCCCTGAAAAAATCACTTTCATCACCCTTAGATGATATAGACATCGAATTCCTCGCTGAAGCCTCCTTCAAACCATGCTCCACATGACCATGGATCGAAACCATAGGCTTAATCACCCGTTAGCGCCCCGCTCTGTGTTTTTTCTACACAAGAGATGGTGCGAACACCATGTACAAGGGATTGGTTACCTTCCAGGCCCCTTTTTACCTTAGCATGGGACCCACCCTGAGAGTTATGATTCTTCAAACCCATCAATCATTCCACTATAAAAAATAGATGGTTGAGATTTAATATCCCGTCAAATGGACGGTCCCACCCCCCATCTGGAGGCTTCAACAAGATCGATGGTTGCAACTTAATTAGGCATTGAGACAAAAGACTCTCAACCAATTCAGAAATTATACACTATAGGGCTCCAAGATATTTCCATTCCCGAGTATTCCACTTCCCCGGAGTGGAAATCCGCCGAAATACTTACACTGTTCATCCACAATTTAATAGGATGATTGAGACTTAATCAAGCATTGGGATGGATGGCCCTTACATAATTCAGAATTTTGGTGCTCTGGGATATTTCCATTCCCATGTATACCACTTCCCCAGAGTGGTAATCCTCTAAAGTGGTCACCCATCCTCCCTCTGCTTGATCCAACGGTCGAGAAAGTTCCCAAAGGGATCTTAGATCGACGGTCTGTGTCTTCGTGACTTTGGTATTCGACACTTTTCACTGACAAAATCTTGGACACCCCTGGAGTCATAAACTCCCATAGATGAAACAACATGATGACGTCACATAGGGTGATGTGGACCCATGGCACATGTGCCACATGTCACTAAAAAATGAATAGATCAGATTCCAAAAGGTACACAATTTGGATGACACATGTCCTCACATGACACCCCTACCATGTGGCATAAGCTACGTCATCAACCACATGGACGATCCACAATATTTGCTTCAGATCTGATGGCCCACGTAACTTCACGGATTTATACTTTTGTGGATTCTGTAGTTCAAGGATTTGATCTGCAACATACCTAGAAATCACCGTAGTGGAAAATTTCTGAAGTTCAAAATTTTCTAACCCTCCACCATTGCTAGATATGAGGGCCTGCAATACTCTCAAAGTCCTTCCATTGATCTAATGGTTGACGGGAATTCCAGGACTTTGGCGCTTCAGGGCTCCAAGTTGTAGGAGTTCAACAAAGTTTAAAACTCCTGAGTGAAATATCCTAGAGAAGTCAACGCCTGGGGACCACGATCGACAATGAAGATTCCCCTACACCTCCGATCAGATCAGATGAATTACGAGACTTCGTGACTCCAACCTTCAACAGTTCATTATTTTCCTTCCTACCAAGATCGCCGAAGTGATGAAGTATGAAGTTTTTTTCCTTTCCTGCTTGGCTTTGATCGACGACTCACGATCGACCAGTTAGATATGACGGCTGGGACTTAATCTTACCCAACCTCTTGTTTCTCCTTCATCGAACAATCCCTATTCACCTTCCCTCTGATCCAACGATCCAGATATCCCTTTTTCCCACGGTGGTGATCATTCCCAAATTCTAAAGGGACGGTCACGATCCCACGATCCCTTACAAAGGAGAATTGACGTTCAAGATTCTGCACGATCTTGCAACGCCATCTCTCCTGAGCTTTACGATTTCAAGGTCATGTTATTTATTAACCATAATAATCTACCCAATAGTTCTGGCCCATACCAGGCTTAGTGTTGAAAACTGGAGCTTTGATACCATTCTGTAATGTACCCATCCATCCATAGGCTGGTCATGCTAGTCTATAATGTACCCATCCACCCATAGGTTGGCCACGCTACTCCAAAACTCACTTTTAAACATATCTCTATCCAAAATCAAAAGAATTAAAAACCCTGATGCATGAATCAAGATCCATGCTACAACATAAAGAAACATACAACATTCCATGCAGAACAAATAACCAACAGGCATGCACATTATAAATACATATCTCGGAGATAATTAAACACACAACGGAATATACATTATACAGAAAACACAGAGAGAACTTACCTTTGCAAGTAAAAATTCACCAACTGGTTACAGACCAAGGACGTTCCTCCTAACCATAGAAAATGTTGTTCTTTTACTCTCAACAACAGGTCACCCCCGATCCAGGGTTATGAATCCACAAGGACGGGTCCTAGGCCAAATCTGCAACACACAACAGTTGGATAACTAGCTCTAGGGTTTTCAAACCACACAACAAATCCTAATTTCCAGCTCTATTTCCCCCTCATCCTGAACAACACAAATAAATGAACACCTTTCTCTACCATGCACTCCTTGAAGTTGTTCCATTTCCCTCTAGGGATTTAGTGCTACTGGTAAGGAAATATCCCTGCTGGAAAATCCAAGGATTCTCAGCTGTGGAAAATTCTTTCCGAACTGCCATCAATCTCATGGACACATGCATCCATTCCCTCCTGGAATGATCAGTGATCTATTACAACCATCTAGCAATGGATCTCCTCTTCCAGGCATTTTCTTCCATGCTCAGACCAAGAGAACATGTATTATCAATAATGAGGCACCAAAATGAGAGAGTGAGAAGGGTGTAACAGTGAATGAATAAGAACAAGTGATCACTCAAGATCTCACAGGATTTTCAGCACCCACAAAAATCCAAAGTACACTATCTCTCTTCTACCCAGCCTGCAAAACCCAAGAGAATGGACCCCCTTTTATGCCATGTAGTCCCTTAGACTATCCATATCCTTCCAAGGCTCCAATACATTTGGTCAGGAATCTCTATGTTGGGACTCTTAGGATTCATAGTTGTGAGCAAAACTGAACATAGGCCAAAGAATCTCAAACATGTAGGCATTAATTCATGGCTGGATTACACTAGCAGTCTCTACAATAAACAAAACCATGGCTCCTATCCAACAATTCGTTTTCCCTTCCAAAGCCAAATGCGAATGAGGAAGACGAGTGGGTGAAAGAGTGAATGGGGAGAGGACCAGGTGAAAGGTGTGAACAATGAACAACTTAGTGAGTGAGGGAGTGAATGAGTGAAGAAGAGGCAATTAGAAGAGAAACCAATGAATCCGTGAACCCCCCAAACAAACCCAAGATGGGTTTATGTAATTATTGGAATTAAGGAACCACTTGTTCTCCCCCCAAGAAGCTCATGTAACTGATATCCTCCATTAAAAGAAAAATGCGTAAATAAAAATATAAAATAAACACTTATCCCCTCAAGCCCCCTCTCTTGTGGAATCATATCCCCCTATATCTTTTGTCCTTCTCCGTCTTGCAACCAACAATGTATTTTATTAATGTATATGAAGTATTACATTTCCTAGGCACTCTGGCCCCTTTTCAACTTTACTGACTCACCATCCTAAGTCATAAGGGTTAAAACTGGGATGTTACATGAATGGTACGTTACCCCCATCAAGGCCTCCTAGTAGTATCCTTGTTTCCAAAGTGTGACAACACTTTACTAGATCACTTATGATGGCCACCAATGTGAAACAAGGAAAAATTCATAACTTCTAAGGATCATGATCCATTATTTGACTTCAACCCATTATCCTCACCTAAATACCTAATGCATTAAATGTAACACTTTGTATTAAACAATGACTAATGTACCTCATGTGTGTTGGACCACCATTATTGGATGAACCTACTGATGAAGTGAATGAGATGAACAATGATGAGGGGGAGGAATTTGAGGGGTTGTTGTCTATGGAGAGTGTTGATCATCAAATATGAGATCATTGTTTCCAATGTGGATCATGAATAATGATCTCCTCTAGTTACCCCTAGATGAGAGGGGGTAACATCTGGGTCCAACATGGGGACATGTGCTCATGTTAGAGAACATAGGAATGCCAACATCTATGGTACTCCAAGACCTATGAATTGCATCACTCTAAAATAATTCATGCTACACTATAACATAAGGCCATCAACAACAAAAGGGTAGAGGGATATGATCCACCATGGTATATGCAAGGTAAAAATAAAATGTGGGAAGTGAATATAACATGAATGCATAAATAAATCAATAAGAAACATAAAAAAAAATACAATCAAAATGAAAACACACAACATGACCTAATACTAGACTACTCTAACCTAAGAAGCCAAGTTCCTTCTGCATAAACGTTTTTGAGAAGAGATCCATTAATGGGTAATGGTAGTCTCCTTCCCTTAGGGGTGATTAGATAAAAGGAACCAATTATAGACTTCTTCTTAATATTATAAGGGCCATACCAATACTATCAAACTTCTTATGCATATTTGGCTTTCTATTGTCCTACATAAGTACTAAAATTCCTGTTTGAAAATATTCCATCCTTACTTTAATATCAACTATTCCTTTGTCATATTTACTTTTCTTTCCTTGATCTAAATCACGAGGATGGGACTTAAGCAAGAAAACACTATTATGATAATCTTCACTTAAATGTAAGGTTCCTTCATTACCTTGATTTAAAATTTTCAGAGACCCTAGATCTTTGTCTTCATGCTTCATAAGTTGTTCTCTGTAATATTCTCCTATTGGAAACACTATGTCATCTATATCATCAATACTATCTTCTTGCACAAAGGGAAGCATAGATAAGTATTGAGAAGGATTAAGATCAGGATGGGAATATTTTGGTTCTTCACAAGCCTTATAAG
Source organism: Picea engelmannii (assembly GCA_009831015.1). Lineage (NCBI taxonomy): Eukaryota > Viridiplantae > Streptophyta > Pinopsida > Pinales > Pinaceae > Picea > Picea engelmannii. The sequence goes on from ML785933.1 coordinate 151,557, forward strand.
GTTTATAATAATGGTCTTTCCCATTTAATATTATGCATGTCTTCATCTCTTCAAATTCATCCTCACTCCAAGTATCTTTATTGTTAGGATATTCTACATGGTTTCTATTCATAGTATGGTTATATAAGGTGATATAGCCTCCATCTCTAATCTATATGGTTGCATAGAAAACATCCATGTGAAGGCTTCCGCTCAAGGTTGCAACCCATTTCCTAGACAATAACATTCCCTAAGCATCAGGCACGCAAATTACTAAAACATCCATTAAAATAGAGAATTCAAGATAAATAGATAGACATACTTTAAGTTATTTAATCACACCACATACCTTGATTGCTTTGGAATCAATTCCACACACATTCCTATAAGATCTCATGATTTTCAAACCTAGTTGATTCATGTAATTTAAAGACATCATATTTTCAGAATCCCTAGAATAAAACATGCAATTGTGAAGAAATATATTATTTACTACCAAAGAGATGAAAAAATATGCATGTTCCTCTTTACTAGGATCATAATGCATGGCTTGTAACACTATAGGAGGATATCGAGATTCATATTCGATACTTAAGAATATATTAATATTATCTCTTAAGAAAGGAATATTCATCATCTTAGTAATAGGGATGGGTGCATTAACCTTTTCCAAGACACTAGCCATATCAATATTAAAATCTATATTATTATTCTTGGGAAAGGTTGGTTGAGGAGGAGAATTAATATCCAATGGAAAACAATATATTTTCCGAGGAGGTTTGGGATCCCTAGGAGAAGTCTCAGGTTCCTACTTTCTTCGAGAATAATTCAAGTACTCTCTTTTCTTAATATTTTTAAACTGTCGTGGATATTCCACCAGATAGTTCATCACAACAGATCTAATAAAATACTGAAATATTTACTGTGAAGGTTGATTTCCTTTAGATCTCATATTATTTAATTACTGGTTTTCTACTTAAAATGTATGAAATAACTTAAATTCCAAAAATAGAGAAAACAAAATACTCACACACCATCCAAAAATAAACACAAGATATAACCTAGGAAACCCAATATGGGAGAAAACCTAGCTAGAAGGTGAGGTCTCTCTACGCTCTTTTCTTCAAATGTAGGTACAAAGAAATAAGCACTCTTTCTGGTTTTTCCTTTGACACTGTGGCATGTATCGCTGCTACATAATTTCTTCTCCTATGTTATTCTCTCAAAATACCACTTCTAGGTGCTTCACTCAACTATGGAACAAATACAATGCTAAAGAATATAACCCCTTCTCCTCCTAGTGGCCTAGTATTTAACATCACTCGACAACCATCTAAGGGTAGGGTTTTGACTTCCTCAACCCTCAATTGTGATAAATTTTTGGACCTTCTATAATATTATTGAAATTAAATGTGTTTCTAGCCTCATGTGCATGAGTAATGGGGCATGACATGGCATACACTCGTACCATGGTGGTCAACATGGTAGGTCGACTTGTGGGAGGAATATATTTTTCATATGAGCTGTCATTGGCACGATTTTGCACCATTGGAAAGGTCTCAATGTGTAGAATAGTGTCAAGGTCTGATCCAAAAAAAATAAATATTTGACCCCAAAAAATTCCATTTGATGCCCCAAAATGTATCTGGAAGGTTTCAAACCCCAATTTTCTAAACTAGGAACTTCCATTAAAATGACCCTGAAAGTTGATTCCTCTAATTGTTTCCACTCTGAAAGCATTGAGATATATGAAAAATATCATAATGATCCAATCTGGATCATACCTCCCCATTTATAAATTCTTTTTGTTCATAAAATATTTACTAAATGAGGTGAGGGAATTTTTCCTCTTCCTTCTCCCTAAAGTTCCACTTTCTTTTCCCAAAAGTCGTCCATTCAACCCAGTATGCCAAAGGTCATGCTAACCGTATCTTGTATTTCTAGATTTCTTCTATAAAATTTTGTCCTCTACCACCTCTTCTTGAGAATATAGTGTAAGTCCTTTATGGAAGGTAGGACCTTCCCCTTCTCCTGATCCAACATGGAATCCTCTTAGAGTTTGATATTCTCCACATTCACTACTAAGTAAACTCACATGTATGGGGTAGACTGAGTCTGTAGGCATTATCTCCCACCTTCTCCAATATCTTGAAAGGTCCATACTACAAAGCCTTGATATTCTTACTAGGACCCTATAGTCTTTCCTTGTTCAATTGTAACCAAAATCTATCTCCCACTTTGAATTAATTCTTGATTTTGGGTTGATCATGTTTAGACTTGCATTTTTTATGTGAATTCTTCAATGTCTCATGTACTAGAAAATATATTTTCCTAATATTCTCAACAAATGTTTCTTCTCTTAATTCATATCCTATGAGGTCCTCCCTCACTTCTCCTTGCTTCCCATATACAACATCCAAGGGTGAAGGTGGAAAATATCCAAGGAAAGTTTCAAAAGGTGGCTTACTAGTAAAAGTGTGAGATGCTCTATTATAAGAGTGTTGTATGTATATTCGTTTTTCATCCAAGTTCTTCATATGATTTTGATTGTAACTGCTCAAAATTTGCACCAAAGTCTTATTGACTACCTCTATATTCCCATTTATCTATGTATGGAATGATGTGGATCTCTTTAACTTAGTGTCCATATTCTCCCACAATGTAGTCCAAAATGTACTGAGAAATATAGTACCCCTATTTGAGATGATGCTCCTTGGTATACCAAAGTGCACCCGGACCTATTAAAAGAAAATGTTTTCTTCTTCTTGTCCTTTGATGGTATTTTTACAAGGCATGATAATGCACATCTTGCTAAACCTATCAACTACCAAAAATAGATAGTCACGTGCCTTCCTAGTTGTTGGTAAACCTCCCACAAAAGCTATGGAAATGATTCCCAAAGGTTGAATGGTTACATGTAAGGGATGGTATGGACATTACTTCCTATCATTGGGCTTGCTATTACAACAAAGTATAAATCCCCTAATATACCATGCTACATCTTATTGCATTATGGGCCAGTACACATACCTTTGTAAGTTGGAAACTGTCTTCCCAACACCAAAATTTCCTACAACCTTGGAGGTGTAAGCCTCTCTGATAAGCTGAAGTCATTCACCTTTAGGAGCATAGAGTTTGTCGAGATTGTATAATAACCCATTTTGTAAATGATAGTCAACCTTGTTGTCACCGTCTTCTATATGAATTTGGCCCTATAACTGCTGAAACACCTCCTTGAATTCCTCATATTCTATGTATGCATGTCTTTATGCATCATGGGTAAAAGGATCCATGTGCATCAAAGTTTCAAAATCTATAATATTGTATGTGGGTAGCCTTGAAAACAAGTTTACAAACACATTTATATTTCCTTTCTTATACTTGATGACTAGATGAAATTACTATAAAATCCCCATCCACTTGTAATGGCTAGTTTGTTATATATTACTCTAGGCTTTCAAATATTGTAGTGGTTGATGATATGTGTGGATGATGGTATCCTTTCCCATCAGATAGTGTTTCCAGTCCTTGACATCTTGAACCAGGGCATATAGTTCCTTTTCATAGGTAGGGTAGTTGAGAACTGCCCCATGAAATATTTTAGAATGATAACATACAATCCTTTCTTCTTGCATCAAAACTACTCCCATGGCATACCCACTTGCATCTGTCTCCACTTCGAAAGGATTATGCAATTTTGGTAATGAGAGAACAATTGCTTGAATGATCTTTCTTTTCAGATTATCAAAATCCTTTTGCTGATTCTTTCCCCACTGGAAACTCTTACCACTCACTATTATCGTGTGGAGTGGTGCAACTATCATTGAAAATGAATCTACAAACTTCTGTAAGTATTATGCTACCCCCAAAAAAATCCTAACTTCAGTGACATTTGTAGGAATTGACCATTTCATAATGGCCTCCATATTTGTAGGATCTATCTTGATCTCCCCTCCACTAATCACATACCCCAAATACACCAAATACTGCTGAGAAAACTCATATTTATTGAGGTTAGCTATTAGCTAGTGCTTCTTTAGAGTCTCTAACACTTGCATGATATGTGAGACATGCTCCTCCCAGATAGCACTATAAAACATTAAATCATACAAATAGACTATAACAAATGAATCTTGATATGGTCGTAATACATCATTCATTAGTCTCATCAATGTAGATGGTGCATTACATAAACCAAATGAAATGACTAATCATGCGTACAAACCTTGCCTTGTATTCAAGGAAACATTCTAGGTGTCTTCTTCCTTGAAGTGTATCTGGTGGTATCTTGATTTGAGATCCAAATCAGTGAAATATTTTGCATGCTACAACTGATCTAACGTATCATCGATATTAGGAAGAGGGTACCGATTTTTTATTGTAATCTTGTTCAATGATTTGTAGTCAATACACATTCGCCAAGTCCCATCCTTCTTCGATATAATTATGATAGGTGACCCACAAGGTGAGGTTCTTGGTCAAATCAAACCTACTCCAATAACTACTACAACTTCTTCTTCACTTAATTTGCTTCCAAAACAATCTACCTATACAACCCAATATTCAACAATGGGGATTTTGGAAATAATTGTATTTTGTGATCCACTTCCCTTTTGGGTGGTATCCTTTTAGGCTCCCAAAACACTACTGTGTATGCCTGTATCGAATCCTCCAATTCATGTTTCTTATCTTTAGTACACCCCTCCAGGGGTTCCTTTACTCTTATAGACTCATCCTCAGTCTTCTTTTCTCTTAAGAAAATTAAAACATATTTCTTATTGGAACTAATCAACTTCTTATCTTGGTTGGCACTTACCAGTGAGATATTTGACTCATCTTTATGCATGTTGATGATGTAGGACTTCCCATCCTTGATTATTCGATAATGGTTGGATATTCACATGAATATTTCATCCCTAATATACATGTAGGGGATTCCAAACACTACTCCACATAGGTTAATGGGTACTATGTCCGGTACTATGTCCAATTCCACTTCATCAATAAAATCAACACTTACAAAAAAGTTAATATTGCATTGTTTCATTACCTTGATATCTACATCCCTTTTTACCAATCCCAATGGATATGGGCTAGGATGATCACGAACCTCCAATCCAAGATTTCTGACTAGATCCACTACTATGAGATTAACTCGTGAACCATGGTCAAATAAGGTGTCTATATTGGTCTTCTCGACTTGGATCTTGATGTGGAAGAGTTTGGTCATCTCCTTCTCTTTCTAGTGATGAAGGCTACTTAGATTCACCTCCTTCTGCACTGATGTGTAGAAAATATTCTTATCTGCATCAGAGTAGTTGTCAACCTAATTTCTCGTATCCATGAATAGAATATTATTTTTCTTTGCATCCTTCTTGTGGTTCTTTGGATGTAATTTCCAAATATTTTCGTCAATATTCCCATTAATGTTGTAATGGTTACAATGTTTTCTAGGATCCTTGCACTGGTGTGTAGTGGCTTCCATCTTCTTATCCTTCCCTGCTTTCCACTTCTTATTCACCTCCTTGGAAGCTTCCTGATGCTCTTTCTTCTTGGAACTTCTTAGATGCCCTTTCTTCTAGCCTATCTTGATTTGAGATCCAACTTGGTGAAGTACTTGGTATGTTACAACTAGTCTAACAAATCATCGATCCTGGGTAGAGGGTACCGATTCTTGAGTGTAATATTGTTTAAATATCTATAGTCAATACACATCTTCCAAGTCCCATACTTCTTGGGTATGATAACAATAGGTGACCCACAAGTTGAGGTGCTTGGTTGAATCAATCCCTACTCTAGAAGTTGATGCAAATTAATCTTCACTTCATCTGCTTCCATAACATACTATCTATACATCCCAATATTTGGTAATGGGGATTTAATAAATAATTATTTCTCATTCTCCACTTACCTCTTAGGTTGTAACCCTTTAAGCTCCTGAAAAACTGCATATGCCTGTAGCAAATTCTCCAACTATTATTTTTTCTCCTTAGTACATTCCTCCATGGATGCCTTTACCCTTACCAATTCATCACCTAATTAATTCTCTCTTAAGAAACGTAATACATATTTCTTACTATAAATAATAACATTTTTGGCTTGGTTGGCACTTACTAGTGAGATCTTGGATTTACCTTTGTGTGCATTGATGATGTAGGAATTCTCATCATTGATTAGGGGGTACTATTTTTTCTCTCTCCATGACGGTCACAACCCTCATAAACATGTAGGTTCATCCAAAAAATACACTACACATGTCAAGGGGTACTACATATGACTCCACTTCATCAATAAAATATGCACTTAATTTTTTTTTATCTTACATTGTGTCATGACCTTGATTTTTTCATCCTTGTTCACCCACCCCAATTTGTATGGGATTAGATGGTCATGAAAGTCCAACCCAATATTACTAACTAGATCGACTTATATGAGACCGACCAACAAAATGGAATAAAATAGAGCATCTACCTTGGTCTTCCTGAGATGAATCATGATATGGAAGCATTTTTTCATATCCTTATCTTCCCTATGATGAGGGTGGCTCATATTCACCTCCTTCTTTGTTGGCACAGGGGAAAACCCAGGGTTCAATGCACCAAAAAAACCCTAACTACCGACCCTTTCGGCAACACCTGTGAAGCAGATGCAGTCTCACCCAAGGTAGAGGCAGGGGGGTTTACAAGACTCATGTGTCTGTAACCTATATGGGAAACAAATTTGTTATTACCACACTTCACATAGTACTTAAGAAAAACATGCATCAACCTATTAGTCTTACTCACATCGTAGATCAAACCCTAAGTACAGATTGACGCAGTAACAATGACTAAATACACATCACAATTAGCATCATAAGTTAGATCCAACACATTCAACATAAATAAATCACTAAGCATTCATAGATCTATCTATCATACATAACAATCAATGAAGTAAGAAGATTCACAACATAAACATCATATCACAAAGCAATCCATCAACACATGATATACGTGGTTCACCCCAGTGTGGGGCTACGTACACCAACTGCTTCTTCTTTATTAGGATTCAATCTCTTACATTCATCTGCTCCCGTGCACTAAGCCACAGAGCCAAGCTTCGCACCAGACAGGTGATTTGCGCACTAAGCACCAGACCCACCTTCCCAAAATAAGGTGAAGGCACAGAGACAACTCTTCTACCAAGCACATAGCCTTACATACATGTTATGTTGCACAAAGCAACTCAGAATTACTTGCCTCTTGCACTTAGCCAATCTACCACTACTCTCTACATTACATTTATTCTTATTTGTACTTTTACATTTACAAAAAGGCCTAATCATGGGTAAACCCATGGGTGACATCCCATAACCCATTACAAAACCCTAATGAACCCCATACTGGGTTCACAAATCCCACAAAACAAGTGAGATCCCCTGATCTTAGCTCCGCTTGGGTGCTCCATCTTCGACCAGCCTGTCGAAGTCCAAAAAGGTGGTCAAACCTGACCAATATTTCTGGAAATCTTGGTCGAGGGCCAACAAGCCCCCAACACTCACCTGTGACTCATCCCGAGTCACTTAGATCTGGGTAGTGCTGCTTTGAAGGCCTCGATCTTGGCTCAAGATGCCTTGACTTATTTATTCGCCTGCGATTCATGCTCAATGAACTCCTGGATCATTTTCTCTGTAAAAGGCCCTTCTAGGCGCTTTTCCACTGTCACAACCACTTAATCTAGTTGTGAACCTTGTCCTTCGATATCTTCAAACACCGCACATGCTTCTTCCTGCACTGGTTGTAGTCTCTGTGTAACTTCCATTACTTTGCCATGGATGGAAGTAATATGTTGTTGGGAGGCGCATTGTTCTTGCGATTTATTCATTCTCTCGACTATAGTGAGTGTCTTCATCTGTTCTTGAATTGTCAGTGCTTGCTGCTTCGCTTCCTGTAGTTGTGCTTCCAACTTTCTAAGCTCTGAATATTTCATGAGGTGTTCATAGGTCTACATGCTCCTATTGCTCAGCTGCTTGCATTATGAGGTGAGGGCCCTGATCTTTTGAATTGATCTCTTAGCGGCTTCCTCCCTCTGATCGTGCACTTCCTATGGAGTGCTTGGTACTTATTGGATCTCCAACTCCATTACCCTTGCTTGAAGCTATTGGATAGCCTCAATGAGCTTCATCACTTGAACTTCGACTGCCTCATTTTCCTCTTGTGACAAGCCTGGCATAGAAAGAAGTGTTCTTCTCACCACTTCTTTGATTACAGTCTGCTCTGTGAGTAGTTGGTCCTTTTCCCTCTGTATCTTCTCTTTGTCTTCCTCGAGCATCACCCAAAACTCATCTTTCTCGTTTTCGTATGTGGTTACATAGTACCGCACAACTCGTAGTTGCTCTAAGACTTCCTATTTCTCTTTATTCATGGTTTCTATAGCCTTCTCCTTCTCCTCTTGGACTCGCTGAAGTTGAGCCCCTGTTGCATCTGCAAGTCTTCGAAATTGGGCTGGCTCATCCCCCAACTCTGTAGTCTTTGATGAGGAAGGCGTAGTAGGGACTGCAAGGACCGAGCGAATAGATTCCTGTACTTTGATTAGTTCCTTTTCTATCCTACCTTATAGTTCATCTTTCTTCACTTCGTATCTCTACAAGATATCTTTGGATGCATCCTCCATCGCTCCACGGACTAGACTGATATCATCTTTTGTGAGCGTGGCCTCTAGCTGGGGCTTACTAGCGCGGGTTTTCTTTCTTGCCAAGGGTTTTTGCGGAGAAATCCTCCTCTTCCTCTGTGTTTCTATCTCAGTAAGGGGATCCTTTGGTGGTGTATCTCTACCTTCTCCTTCTTCCACTCCTACTTCTTGATTTACTTAGTCTCCTCCTCCTCCTGTGGGATAACCAGGTCCACTTTCTTCTGAAGTGTTGTCCTCTTCATTAGTTTCTATGTTCTGAAGTTCCTCCTTTTTCTTCTTCTTCTTCGCACTTGTCTATCCTGCATTTTCAAACTGGGTGACCAAGGGGCTTCCTATGATGTCGGGGTTAGAGAGTTCGACAGTATAAACTGGCACATAGAACTCTTTAGGCCACTCCTTCATGATTTTCTCCATATATTCGTCGGTTAGCTTGTAATAAGATTGTAATTCTTTCTTGCTATCATCCCTACGCGTAGTGATATAAATAAAATGTGGGTCTACATGGAACTTTGCTAAATGTTGGTACTGGTGCAAGGTATGTGGTGTCATGCACGGGAACGACTCAATGGAAACTTTCAGTTGCTGATAATAGGCATGGAACACTGCATTCATCTACCATTTCTTCGACATGTCATTCGTATACCATAAGGTTGAGAACCTCGCGGCCAATGCTTTCAATGGTTCAATATTCAGGAAGGTAGCTCCTTTTGGCATTTTCCAAGTGACAAATGAAATCAACACAAGTAGCTAGCTGAAGTGGAACTCATACCCTTGATCCTGCACTTTACGATAGTCTTTCTCAAATTCGTTGACAAGGTAACTTGCCCAGTTCATCTGCATCCCCTCCATGCATTTTCCTACGAGGTCCACCATGAACCTGGTGACCTGCATGGGGAGATTATTTCTTACAATCTTTCCAGCTGTGAGTTGGAAAGCGAGGCACACTGAGCCATATTGGATAGAGGACACCTTGTAGCCACACTTTCCCTTCTCAACTTCAACGTATGCCTCCTAGATGCGTTATTCCGGGGAGCGATCTTAGGTCTTCCCTGGGTAGAACTTCTAAGGGTTGGTTCCCTGCATGCTCAATCCTATAGTCCAGTTGATGAGCGTTGGATACAAAGTAATCTTCCTGTCAAGCCATAGGTATCCACCATGATAACATGACAAGAGGATTTTAATGCAAGCGTTAACCTCCCGATGTTGGCCAAAGTGAGGGATCTTCATTACATTCAGTATCATGGACTGCATGAGATCCTTAATCCAAGGGTGGCAGACTATGAAAGGCTTCTTCCCAGTCATCTTCATCAAATATCTATGAGGCATGAGCATCACATGGTTATTTCTGTCTCCAAGGTTAAATTTGTTGTTCTTCAAGGCTGGGATCTGTCCTAACTAGCTTCCAACTATGCGTATCCCCTTCGATATATATGCAGTGATCAAAGTGTACTCGAAGTCTCATGGAATGTTGTCGTGGTTAACCACACTAGCCAACGATGGGATATAATCAAGTAATATCAATGGGATCTTCTTCATGTTAGCCAGATCGTCGCGATGCTTACTTCACTTCTCAGTCCCAGGGTTGGCACGTTTCGAACGTCATGCCATTGAAGGGGAGGCCTGCATTCCCTTGGTTGACGATGCCTGTATTCCTTCAGACATAAATTTATCATCCATAAACTTCTTTATAACTTCTTCGATGGAATTCTCTAGTAGGGATGATTTTAGGGGCTAAATTTCGCTCATGGGCTAATTTTCCATGCTTTTTCCACAAAAAGGATTTGCTTTTCTAAAATTTATTAGCCCAAATTCTATAGAATAAAATGATCTTACCTTAAAAATAGCCCAAATTTTATAGAAGCTATATATAATCCTTATAATTTTGAATATTTTTACAAAAATATCGCCAACATTTTATAGTTTGCATATTAAAGACTAGTAAGATTCGCCAAGGTTTCTACATTTTGAGATAAATTTTCATCCTTAAAATTATCCCTGTTCTCTAGCTCAGTGCGCTCGGTCGACATTCTCACTGTTAACAAATAGGTCAAGGTAGGTGAACGGATAGCAGGTTAAACAATAGATGGCGATGTCTGATAACATAGCTCGACACATGCAATCACGTATCTTCTTGTCTCAGATAATCATAGGTGTTGAAAAGTGGTCCTGACGCAGTGTCAAATGGGTTAAATAAGAAAACATCTTAACAGATTCTTCTAATGGGAAGGACTGCTTCCATCAATGTGAATCCATCCATTATGGTGTAGTCTCAACGTATAATGGTGAAAAATCCACCCATAAATGAGTTTCCTAGTTGTTCGGAGCGTCATTCTAATGGTCAGGGCGCCTCCAATGGTCATATAGCTTCGCTGGGGAAAAGTCCCATTTTGCGTGGTTCTAATGTTCCGACGAGGTTCAAAGCCTGCAAGCCTGCCTCCTCCGAAGTCTTCTCTGTAACTTCCTGTATCTTTTCAAACTTGGATTTCTTCTTATTGAGCTTCCTTGCCTTGTTTCCTGTGATCCGAGTCTCTCTCACTGTTTCTGGATTCTTCTTTCCATTCTTATTGTTATCTTCTCCTAGCGTAGTGACTTCGCGCTACTGATGTGATCTCAAAGGGTTCGAAGTGAATACCTCTTCTCTTATCACTTCCTTGGTGGATATAATTTCTTCTTGCATGGATAGGTTCTTCACACCTTCTTGCGTTCTTTCAACTTTGACAACTAATTCTCTTGCCTTCTATTTCTTCAAGTTAACTTCTCGTTCTTCTATTAGTCAATCTATTTTCCTAGCTATGAAGTCCCTTAGTTCTTGCTATTTCTTTTCTATAGCTTCTTCCTTTTCTTTCCTTCTGATCTAATCCTTCTCAATCCAAGTTTTACCTAGCAAAAGGGGAACAAGGGCACTGTTCTCAACAAACTTAATGACTTCAAATTCGTCTTATGTCGATTTTCCATGAATGATAACAGGTACATTAGTAACTCTTCCACAAAGGGTTATCATCTTTCCTTTGAACAAGCCTATCCTTCCTAATGAAGATACTATATTAGGTTTTCCCAAAATTTCCCAAGTGCTTTTTGTCATAACATTCACTTGTGTTTCCTCATTCAAGACACAATCTATGTCTAAGTCTCCTATTCTTGTACTTATGCATTGTTTTACTTTCATGATATCTGGTAAACTGACATCTTTGTGATCGTTCATTGCTTCTTTTAACTGTACTAATGTAGTCTGGACTTTCTCTGATTCTTTCTCTTTTTGATTTTCTAGTATGCTTTTAATCTCTTGATAGTTTTCTTGTCTTATATTCATCCCTTGAACTTTAGCAATCATCCTTGGACAATCTTCAACTTCATGACCAATAATTTTAAAACAAAGAAAAATAAGACCTGCACCAGGGCATTCCTTAGGAAGATGTCCTAGTCTTCTGTAGTTATAACATAGTGTCAATCCTCTCTTTCTCTTGTAAGTTCCCCAACTTCTCTTGTACTGCGCACTAGGATCACAGTGTTGAGCCTGCAATCTGCAATTTTTTTTTCTAGGTTCCTACATCCACTTATTAGTCCAAATTTTTTTTTCTATGCATAGGGATAACATATCTTTCTTCATTTCTATCAAATTTATTCAGATCATCTCTTTCTTCTAACTGTTCCCTAGCTTTCAGACTAGGACATAATCTATCAAACATACTTAAATTCATGCTTTCAAAAAAAAAATTCCACTTATCTTATTGTTATCAAAGCACAAAGCTTTACCTCTTTCAAGATCTTACCTGTTTTGTTCAAATTGAGTTTATTTATTAGCACAGAGCTTCGCAAGTCAAGTAGAGTACTGCGGACTACAGTAGAAGATCTACGCAAAAATATTCTCTTTTCTTTACTTCAATTCCCAACAATCACAGTTTCAGGTCCTGACAACAGAACCATTTGTTAGCATAGGGATATAACCATGGTTAAATTCTTCAACAATGCACCAACAAAACCCTAACTACTGACCCTTTTGGCAACACCTGTGAAGAAGATGCAGTCTCACCTGAGGTAGAGGCAGGGGGGGTTACAGGACTCAGGTGTCTGTAACCAAGTTGGGACATAGATCTATGATTACCACACTTCACATAGTACTTAAGAACGACATGCATCAACCTATTAGTCTTACTCACATCATAGATCAAACCCTAAGTACATATCAACATAGTAACAATGAATAAATACACATCACACTTAGCATCATAAGTTAGATCCAACACATTCAACATAAATAAATCACTAAGCATTCATAGATCTATCTATCATACATAGAAATCAATGCACTATGAAAATTCATAGCATAAACAACATAACACAAATAAATCCATCAACACATGATATACATGGTTCACCCTAGTGTGGGGCTATGTCCACCAACTACTACTTCTTCTTTATTAGGCTTCAATCTCTTACATTCATCTGCTCTTGTGCACTAAGCCACAGAGCCAAGCTTCACACCAGATAGGTGATTTGCACACTAAGCACTAGACCCACCTTCCCAAAACTAGGTCAAGGCACAGAGCCAACTCTTCTACCAAGAACGAAGCCTTACATACATTTTTTGTTGCACAAAGAAACTTAGAACTACTTGCCTCTTGCACTTAGCCAATCTACCACTACTCACTACATTACATTGCTTCTTATTTATACTTTTACATTTACAAAAAGGCCTAATCATGGGTAAACCCATGGGATGACATCCCATAACCCATTACAAAACCCTAATGAACCCCATACTGGGTCCATAAAGCCCACAAAACAAGTGAGATCATGCGATCTCAGCTTCGCCTGGGTGCTCCATCTTTGACCAGCCTGTCGAAGTCCAAAAAGGTGGTCAAACCTGACCAATGTTTCCTCAAAACTTGGGTGAGGGCCAACATTGTTCATTAAAGTGGATGCAATTCTATCATCCACATTTGAGCTTATCTCTACCTGATTGCTTGAATATGTGGCTATACGATTCTTCTTTGAGGCATCCTTCTTGTGGTTTTTAGGGTTCAACTTTATATGTAGTTTCCAACAATTTTTTTCAGTGTAACTATCAATATTACAATGGTTACTTGGATCCTTTCACTGATGTGAAATGGCTATTATCTTCTTGTATTTAATTATCAATTTATTATTCCCCTCCTTGGAAGCATCTTGGTTCTCTTTCTATTTGGAACCACTTGGTTGTCCTTTATTGTGGCCTATATTGTTCATATATCATTCTTGCACAGATGCCTCATCAACTATATTGGGTTTGAATAGAATTAGTTTCTCTCGCAAATGAATGTGTAGACCCCCCAGATACTTTAGGAGTACATATGGATTCTTGGGAGAGATATCGAGCATGATATCCATCTTTCTAAATTTAGTGGTGTACTCTTGCACACTTTTCCATTTCATTTTCCTGAAGTAATACCAATGGATCCATTGGTCCTCTACACATTCAATAGTCTGGAATTGGGACCTAATGAGGGGTTTAAAATATTCCCACTTAGTTATTGATAGATCACCCTCCAACCTAAATTTATCTTTGTGAATTTATTACCAGGTTAATGCATGACCCTCTAGTTTTATTCAAGAAAATAAAATCTTCTGCTCCTCATCTATATTGTGAACACTAAAATAAACCTCTAATTGTTGCAACCAAGGATTCAATTTTAATACATAAATATCACCTTGGTATGGATTGATATCCACTTTTTGTTTCATTTTAAATAAATACCATGAAGGGGTAATGGAACTGGAACTTGGTTTCTCTTCCTTGGGCTCTTTCCTTGACTCCTCTTCTAGGTCTTCAATTTCTCGCAATTTCCCCTCGGATTTGATCTTTGATTTAGAGCCTCCAACCTCCCCAAGCGGTCCTATATTTATTAATAAATCTACCATGAGGAGAGCCATATTTTGAGTGGTATCACTGACTTTCTCTTCCAGCCTCACAAATATCTCTTATATTGGATCTTGAGGGTTGTTGTGAATAAAATCATCCACCATGGCTAGGGTTCTGAAACAATTTTTTTAGGCCAATTTATAGATCATACAAATTTCCAAAAATATCCTAAAGAAAACTACTATGATACCAATATGATTTGTAAAATTCCATGGATATTCCACTAGAACAATTTTTCACTATATATCTTTTAATATTATGAAATATTAGACTATGAAAACTAATTTTCCTTAGATCTTGGATTAATTAATTGCTATCTTTGCTGGAATTTATGAAATAATTGAATCATGAAAATGAAATAAATGAGAAAAATAACACACAATCCACACATAAATGAACATAATATATATATTGGGAAATCCAATACAGGAGAAAACCCAACTAGAAGGTGAGGCCTATGGTCTACTCTCTTTTCTTCAGTTATGGAAATGTAAATACACACAAAGATGCACTCACTGTAGAGTTTCCTTTGACACTATTTCCTACATGGATGCTACACAATATTTTCCTCCTTTTTTATTCTCTTAGAATACCACTCCTAGCTACTTTGTTCAACTATAGAACAAGTGAAATGCTAAATAATGGATCCCCTTTCTCCTTCTAGTGGCTCAATATTTAACATATCCCGATAGTCTTCTAGGGTTAGAGTTTTTGCATCCTCAAGCCTAAATTATTAATAAGGTTTGGACCTTATAGAATATTCTTGACAGTCAACATGTGGATATCCCCACCCCTGGGAGTAATGGGGGTTAATACGACATCCACTTAGACCACGGTGTTCAACTTACGAGTGGTATAAATTTCACATACGAGCTCTGATTGAGATGATTTTCACACCATTGGAAAGGTCTCAGTGTGTGGATTAGAATATAGGGCATGGGTGCATTTTTTTGACTCTATAACCAAAATTATTCCATTTAATTCCTAAAATTTTATTCTAAAGGTTCCAGATACCAATTTTACAAACTAGAACCTATCACTAAAATGAATCTGCGAGTTGATTCCTCCAATTTTTTCCACCCAAAAAGTACCAAGATAGATGAAATTATATGTCGATCCAATATGGATCACAATCACACATCAATATCTACTTACCATCTCTCTTTCCCCTATGTCTTGCACAACACAATGAATTGAATCCCCTTCTTTGTAATGCAGTCCCTTAGGCTATTCCAATTCTTTCCAAGGCTCTAGTATAGACTATACATGAAATATCAATGATGGAAGATCCAAATATTCTCAGATTTGAATATCAATATTCTCATACATTCAATTATCAATGGATATCTATAATGAAAATGTTCTCTTTTGTTTAAGAACCAAGAACAATAAAGGATGAGGAATTGTTGTTTCTACCATCAAAATATGGTTAATATATGAAATATCACTGTGCACCATGTCTTTTCCCAAAAAATATCATTAATTTATTTTCCCAAGTTATTCAAAGATGCGTTTAATAAAATATAATAATTTGGTCTAGCCCCTTTAACCGCCCCCCTCTCCTATCATGGAATGATAGCCCCCTATAATTCTGTCATTCTCTATTTGTAGTTGGTGATGTATTTTTATTGTTAATATTCAAAATATGATATATTGGCTAGGCTCTCTAACCTTTCATCATGTACAAACATACATTACTAATTTTGGGATCAAAACTAGGGTATTATAGGGGATCCTAGGGAAGGGTCAACTGACCTCCCTGCATAGTATTCTCATGAAGGGTGATCACAAATAAGGGTCATTTGAACCCTCCTTAGTGATGGTATTCATGTTGTGAGTCATCCAATGGAAGGGTAAACTAACCTTTTATAAAGCATAGTTTTCACATAGAGGTGGATCTTGAGGAAGGGTTAGCCAACCCTTCCTCTAGCATGGTGTTCATATGGAGGGGGAGCATCGAGAAGGGTTGGTATAAGGGGAACCTAGTGAATATTCATTGAGCCTTCCTCAAGAATTATATTCTCATCGAGGGGGAGCTTAGGGATGCCATTGTTGACCCTTCCGCTAGCATAATATTCACGTTGAGGGGTAGCCCCAAGGACTATATTGAACCTTCCTAAAGGATTTTATTCACATAATGGATTATGCAGTGGAAGGATTAACCAAACCTTCCTTTAGCATAATATTATAATCAAGGGGATGTTATAAATAAAGATATGTGCTCATTTTTTCATAGACAATATAGAAATATTGTCACCCAACCATAGGCACAAAGGCCACACTTGAGCACCTTACCCTTGACAGATAGAATAATTCTGGAAGCAGACAAATAGACAACCAAGGTAGAACACCTTTCTCCAAGGGTAGCACACCAAGAAAGAATAAACAAATACCAAGCATAAAGTCCAAACCATAACCAAGACAAAGTCCAACCAAAAGCCAAAATCCCAATTGCAGCAGCCAAAATCCCAGTTCCAGCAGTCGCAACTACACTCCATATCCAAACTTGCGCACCACTAATCTTATGTAGTTGTGAGTGAGTGTCAAATGAGCTCTAGCGCCCTATATTTATACTGCTCTATCTCACTTGATTGGGTCGACTTCTCTTTCTAGAGGCTAATAACTCAATATCAAATATTCTCTTGAGTTGAATTGTCTTCTAGGGTTATTGTTGATACTTAGAGGGGGGTGAATCAGTATCCAGTACAATTTAAAAAAAAATTTCAACTTATACTTAAACCATTCAATTATATCCAATGACAAATGAACAATAGTATAAGAGTTACACCAATACACCACAATACACCATGCACAATATATGAGAAATAATCAATAGTTTTTGTTCAAGGGAAGTNAGGAAGATACAATCCTCCAATATCAAGAGATATTTGAACTCTCTATCCTTGCCCCTTCCTTCCACCCAATAATATATGAGAGATAATAAAAGTTTACATTAAATCATCACCATCAACCAATCATCACATAGAACTTGATAATACTTTCTGAGACTTCTTCAATTTCTGAAATTATTCAATTCTTGGAGTACTTTGATCCTATAGATAATGTTACTCAATGTATTCTCTGAAACTCCTCTAATTTTCACTCCTTTAATCCTCCCCAAAAAGAGGTTATAGAAAGAATGGTAGACTTTATTCAATTCTGGTCTCTTCATAAGACCCAACTTGTACAGCATGCCCCGCGCTCAATATTTAACATCTGATTCTGAAAATTGTACACAAAACACTAAATTCCATAATCTTTCCAATGGAAGTGGTCCCACTGCATTTGGAGTCTTTATGAAAAAGGTATGACTATTTTACCCAGAACACATGTTTATTGACTAGTTTCAAGACTGGTCACAAACCCTATATTCCACATAGTGTATCTCCATAATTATAGCGAATCAAGAGCTGAAATTTTTACCAGAGGTACCTTGATATGTCTTCTCAATACCATAGATATTTCACCATATGAATCGTTCTAGAAAAAAAGTTATAGAAAAAATGGTAAGATGACCTGAA
>ML785933.1:172613-221247 GCA_009831015.1 Picea engelmannii
GCCTTCTTTTACTTCTTCTTCCCTCTAAAATTCGACTTGTATCAAATGAATGTATAATGATATTTATTTATACCATTTATGTCACTTCCTTTTAACATTAGGGCCGACCTGACACTTTCTTATTTTGTAATTATTTTCTTTAAGTATTTTCAGGGCCTACATGTACTTCATTTTTCAATTCACTTTGTCATCTTCAAAATTTCATTTCTCCTCAACCATGAGGATCCATGTGACATGCCACATACCACCGGAAACAACATGATGTATACTATCCATTCATGGGTGTTGTATATGCATGTGCATTTTCCTTCATGTCCAAATACCTTTATCAATCTTACGGTCCAAAACTCATGACTAGGGTTGACATCAATGACAACAATCAATCTTCCAACAGTTATTATCCAACATTTTAAGGTTTCTCTTGCTTCCTGGAATATTATAGTATTTTCAAAGGTTACATGTGCAGTTTAATACCTCCTGCAACTACCATAATATCAAAACACCCTCCTAGCTAGGGAGGTATTAAAGGTAATGGTCTTGATCATAAACAGACCATTCAACCGATAACATCATCATAGCCACACATGCTATATTATGATCACATATATCAACTCACGAGCAACAACATCACTATCAATATCATATGATATCATCAACTACATCATCTCTCGAAGCCATAATCCATCTGAGTAATCAGGCATGATTTTGAATAAGTCACTCACTCAACAGAGTGATACAAGGACTATTCTTATAATCTGGACATATGTCCTAGAAGAATGATTGTCCTAAAAGATGTTGAAAGCTATGCCATGGGCTACATATACCATTCCTACAGGAATGTCAATCACCGACTATTTTCTAATTAGTTCATATGTACCATGGAGATCCATCTCTACCTATATGCCTTAGAAAATATCGGTCCTGAACAATTTTCCTAATCGGTCCACAATCCGCGCCTTAGGAAAATACTAGTCCATGATACATCAACAAACTATAAACCTGGACCATTCTCCACACAGAGAATGCATTCCCACT
The DNA here is from genome assembly GCA_009831015.1 of Picea engelmannii. Lineage (NCBI taxonomy): Eukaryota > Viridiplantae > Streptophyta > Pinopsida > Pinales > Pinaceae > Picea > Picea engelmannii. The sequence continues at coordinate 173,649 of ML785933.1, forward strand.
AGAAATATGTTATGTCTAGACCATTTTCCTCATGGAGAATGTTTTTCCACCAGCACACTGACTATCCATCTAGCTAGCAATCAACTCCAACACTAGTGGTAGTTTCCATGGAACTCAAATAGTAGCATACTACTTCTATAATTCCATCCAATAGATCACAATTGTGTATATCCATAGTAGTATAGAACTATTATCCAGTGGTACACAACCACTCCTAGTAGCACAATGCTACTAAGCAGTGACACATAGTCACTACCAGTGGATCACATCCACCATAGTAGCATACAACTATTGTCCAGAGACATACATTCTCCAAAACAATCATATCATATGATATCAACCTGCATAAACAATATCATGATACAAACTGATTCATCTGGGCCATTCTTCCACTCACATATGTGAGATCTAGAAGAACATCTGTCCTCATAAAGTAAAACATCAACCATGGGCTATATGGACTATTCTTACCAAGCATAAAAGAATAATTGTAACTAATTTATGAGCCTGGACCATTCACATAATTGGGCCATTCCTCCAACACTAATCATAGTGCAACCTAGAGAGAATGTGTCTACCCTAGGGGATTCTTGTCCTTGATTGATGAACCTAGACCATTCACCTAACTGGTCCATTCCTCTAGCACTAATCATAATGCAACTTGGAGAGAATGATTCTTCCCTAGGGAATGACTCTAGACAATTTCCTAGGGAATGGCTATGCTCCTCGAAGCATGGAGAACATAGCCAAATTAGTAGGAAACGAGAAAGAAGATGAGCATGGAAAAGTGAGAGGATGTAGAAACCGATGGTGATGGTGTAGTCACCATGAGACACATGAAAAAAATAAAAATAAAAAAAATTATGGAGAAAAAAATGTTTGCATGTAAAAGGGAATATGGATATAAGACCCAGTAAGGCATGCGTACCCCTAGTAACTCATTGGTAAAGTTGGGAGGAATAAATAGGTGATAGGGGGATGCATGCTAAATCCCCAAGTCAAGTTTAAAGGGGGGATTTTTAGGGTTAACGTTGTTGGATTACTGAGAGGGGGGGTGAATCAGTAATAGAGAAATTTAATCCTTTTTCACCATAAAATGAAAGCGTTATACCAATGTAGCATTATCATCTAATAGTTGCAGAGTAAATAAACAATGAACAAATGAGAAATCACACACATACACAGTACGCCAATGTTTTATGTGGAATCCCAAAGTGGGAGAAAACCAGGGAATGCTTTTTATTATATGTCTATAAGATTTAAATTCATTGAAAGCACCAAATTCCTTTGTTTTCCACCTACAATTGGAAGGAGGCTCCAACCCCCTAGTTTCTCATGCTACAACCTGAGGGAAGCTCCAACTCCCTAATTTTCTAGATACAACCAGAAGGAGGCTACAACCCCCTATGTTCTCCAGCTACAACTGTAAGGTGTCTACAACCACTCGTCCTTTCCCCGTCCAACCGCCATGACATACAAGTAGAATGATGGAACCATTGTCACACTATCACTGTGAGATATACTGTTGTAAACTTGTACCAATAAACCTGCACCAAACAACCTATACCAATAATCTAAACCATGCATCAACCCGTACCTCAACCTGTACCATGAACAAGTGCATCAACCATGCACCAAACCTGTACAAATAACATGTCACAACAACCTGTCCAAACAACCTATCACAACAACCTGCCTCATCAATCTTATCAACCAAATAAGATCTACTCACCAGGATCAATCACCAAGACAACTATCAAAGATGTGCATCAACCAAGCATAACACAACAACTCATAATCATCACCAAGATCAATATGTGCTTCTAATAATATACCAATACAAGTATACTATATCATCAATAAACCGCGTGTCAACAATACTACTAAAAAGTGCCTCCAACCATGTACCAAGTATGTACCAATCATGTATCAACTACTCATCAACTATGACTCATCAATATGTACCAACATCATCAACTATAAACCTCATGTATGTGCCAACTCATCAACTACTTGTCTTAACCATGTACCCAACATCTACCTCAACCAAAATCCCTCATCAATTGCATCATCGAAATATGATTTGTAACTCTGTAATAGACCTGGTGTATATGATCACATACCTGCAAACCTTTCTTAACTTTAACAACAAGAGACTATCATTTTCATCAAACTTTACTTTAGTCTCACATGACTAGTTTTGGATTAGTCAACAATCCTAACTTGAAATAATTATAACTATGCACCTGTAATGAATAAAGATATAAAAATAGTACACAATGTTCTTCATTGTGTTTTATGCAATTCCTCGAGGTGTCACTACTTGGAACCTATCAGAAAATAAGTTATAGAAAAAATGGCATACCTTGTTGAATTTTGGCTTATTCTAGAGAGCGAACTTGTAGAGCGTGCCCCACACAGAATATTTGTTGTATGGATCTAAAAATTGTACAAATAATACTATAGAAGGTATTATAACAAACAAATTTTGTCTTACTAAATTTGGATCTGTTTGAAGAAGTTATGACGTTTTTACCCGAAACACCCGTTTTAGACTAGTTTCAGGACTAGCCACAAACCCTATTTTCCACATAGTGTAACTCCAGAAATACAACGACCCACAAGCTGAAATTTGTACCACAACAACTTGGATATGTTTCCTCAACTTCCTCCCAATTTCACGGTCTGAATCATTCTAGAAAACAATTTATTGCGAACATGGTGAGATGACCTGTAAATAACATACCTTAGAAAGCATCATCAAAAGAATTTATCCTCCCTTGAATTTCAACCTTCTTTACTTCACCTTCCCTCTAAAATTCGTCTTAGATATCCTTCGGTTACCTTAGTAACCTGCACATATTCAATATGCTCAAGTGTAATTAATATGAGAGAGCCTTGCCTCTTATTTATACTTTCATGTAGCTTCCTTAAGGGGTTACCTTTTAACCATCTTAACCCACTTTCGTTATTTTAGGGTCAACCCACTTCTAACCACTTGTAACTTAGTAATTTCTCCATTAAATTTATTATTTAAATAATTTCTTTTGTATTCACTTTGAATTATAGTACACTCATCACTTCACTTTATTATTTACCTTCTAAAATCTCTTAAACCACTTTGACTACTTTGACCTTTTGGGGCTTCTAGATGACTCATGAGGGTTCTACAACTTCACATGGCCATAACCTCTAACCGTGAGGAGTTATGTGAAGTTCCACATACCAATGAAAATGGAATTAAATGTACTATCCATCTAGAATAGTCTTGCCTACAAATATATCAAAATTCATACAATTATCCATCAAACAAACTTGGGTCCATTACCCAAACCTGGGTTCTCCAAATTCACATGGACATAACTCTCTAACCATGAGGAGTTATGTGACGTTCCACATACCACCGGAAATGGAATGACATGTACTATAAATATAGAATAGTCTTACCTTCAAATATATTAAAACTCACACTGTTATACATCAAACAAACTTGGGTCCATTACCCAAACTTTTGTGCTACCGAAATTCGCTACCAAACTCTCCAAGGGTTGACATCAATCACCAAGGGTTGAAATAAATATAAAATATCACTCTCCAATGGTTGAAATGAATGAAAACCAACAATCCATACCAACTTCCCATCAACCTAAGCCAACTGTGTGACAATATCCCCCTTTGGCATTGATGGCAACACCAACATTGATGGAAACACTTAGTCATGATAAAATTCATGCTTATACTCCTCATCAATGTTTCTATTTCTCCCCCTTTGACATAAATGGAAAAGGGTATTTCCCTTTGAGGTTTCTCCCGCTGACTGAACTCTCCTTGGGGATTCTCCCCCTGTCTACATGTCTCTATGCTCTCTCTCCAAGCATTTCTATTCTGAATCCAATAAATCTCTCCCCCTTTGTCATCAATGGAAAATGTATCTTTCCATCTGGGGATGCTCCCCCTAACTGAACTTTCCTTGGGGATACTCCCCCTGACTGAACTCTTCCTAAAATTGATCTCCCAACCTGAATTGTCATATTTATGGTGATTCCTCATGTAAATCTAAGACATATAAGATAAGCATTCAAAAGAATTCATTTTGGAGTAGAAATTACTCCGAGTCTCTAGCAAAGATATTCAAAGGATTCCCGTGGAAGAGGTTTTGTAAAGATGTCTTCCACTTGTTCTTTTGTTCCCACATATTCAACTGTAATGTTCTTCTCTGCAACTTGTTCTTGTAGAAAGTGATACTTGATTGGAATGTGCTTTATTTTGGAGTGCATCGCTGGGTTCTTGAGATATTGATGGCGCTTGTATTATAAAACAATATTGGAATCGGATCATCATACTCAACTTGTATATCTATCAGAGTTTTTTTCATCCATAGAACCTGTGTACAACATGTTGTTGTTTCAATATACTCTGCCTCGACTATAGATAAGGATACTGGTGATTGTTTCTTGCTTAACCATGATACTAAAAAATCACCCAAGTAGAACGTTGATCCACTGGCGCTTCGTCGGTCATCAATGAAACCTGCCCAATCTACATCCGTGTAGGCAATAAGTGATAGATCCTTTCCTTTTGGATACCATAATCCAAAATCTTTTGTTCCTTTGAGATATCTGAAAATCCTTTTCACTGCTAATACATGTGATTACTTTGGTGCTTCTTGAAATTGTGCCACATGTCCAACTACCTCCATTACATCTAGTTTGGATGTTGTCACATATAGTAAGCTACCAATCATTGACCTATATTTCCTCTGGTCTGTAGACTTTGAATCATCATCTTTGCTCAACTTGCAACTAGTTTGCATAGGAGTGGCAACTATTTTGCAATCTTCCATTCCTAACCTCTTTAGCATTTCTCTGATATAATTAGTTTGAGAAATAAAAATTACTTGGTTTCTTTGACATATCTAATGACCCAGAAAGAAGGATAGTTCTCCAAGTAATGACATTTCAAATTCATTCTTCATATCCTTTGCAAATTTCTGGCTTAACCTGTCATTAGTACTTCCAAAAATAATAGCATCAACATACATTTCAATTAATAAAATACTACCTTGAGTTACCTTGATTTAGAGGTTGCTTTCTGTGCTTCCTTTCCATAGTTCGTAGGCAGTTTTGTGATTGATTTTTATGAGCATTAATCTGTTTTGAATGTGAACTGTTGTATGCACTGCATGTGTCCAAAAAATATCTGTCAAATTGGAATCCATTAGCATTGTTCGAGCCATTTCCTGGGTAATTATCATCCATTATGATAATGTTCCATGCTCTCGTCCACTGTCATATATCTATCCAAACTTGCTAAGTATTCTTATGAATCCATCTCTGTCCATACTGTCCAAGACTCTACTTGTGCAACTTTCCATAATGCTGACCCATTTATCACTATATTATCATGAAGTCTTGATTAGTCTATCAAACTGTACTTATGCTAATCCACTGTTCTGGATCTGTCTTCTCAAACTCTGCAAACTGCTCGAAGGATGGTTCTTTGGTGTGTCACAACTATCGCATATACTCCCCCTTACTAATATTCATATTACCTGGGAGTCTTTAATCCGGATGGCTTAGAACAATTCCCGCTCTGATGTGTATTCATCATCATCTTCATTGGTAGATTCATCATCTCTCTAAGCTCTGGCTTCTTTCTTTCTTTCTGTGGATTCATCTTTCACTGCAATGCATGAAAGAACAATCTCTTGAACCTCTTCCTTATTTGCATGTCCTTCTTTTCTTTCAGTTATTTTCCAAACCTTTATGTATATGACATCTTTCTTTTTCTCTGTATAATTTTATTCATCTCGTTTTATTGTCAATCTTGCGATCTCTGGGACATGGTCTTTATTCACCCGTTCTTCATTTTTTCTTATCCACACATTCTTACATCTGATATCAGTGTTCTCTTTCATGGAAGTATCGATCATGCTTCTACAATCACTAGATATGTGTCCATAGTTATGAAATTTGTAACATTCAATGTTACATGGGGCCACATAGGCATTTATTGCTTGAAAATTTCTTTTATAATCCCTGCAATTTGCAACCTTATGTTGAAAGTTAGTACAATAAAAACAATGACCATAAAACAAATTTTCATACCTTAGAGTGAATGATCTTCTTTTTGGCGTAGTCCTTCTAAATTTTTCCCTTGACTGATCATGATTATGATTGAAGCTTCTTTGTGTCTTGAACATGGATGGTATTCTTGAAGATGTATCTTCAATAGTTTTCTTATATTTTGGTTGACCATGATTCCTTCCTTTGAGTACTTCTGCATAACTCTTTCTATTTTCTTCATTCTTCTTTTCTAGCAACCTAGAGTGCTTCTCTTCATTCTCTATAACTGATGTGGATGTTTTTGTCTCTTCAATGTTCTTGTTGAGATCAATGATTTTACTTCTCAATATGACAAATTCTTCTTCAAGCTTCTCAACCTATTCTTCTTTATTCATTATCTTAGACTTCATGACTTCTTCTGTTCTTTTTTCTTCTTCAAGATGAATTTTTAATGTGATTATTTCTTCTTCAAGTCCATTCTCTTCTTGACCAAACTCTGGCTCAAGCTAGTTTATATCGTTAGTTATTTCCTTAATATGATCTATCAATATCTTCTCTCTCATTTCTGCTTCTTCCTTCTGTGATTCTATGTTGGCTTCCAAATACTGCTTTTTATATTCAAGATTTTCTTTGATCTTTCTGGCTTCTTCTAGCTAAGTTCTTAAGTTCTTGATGACTTTCTAGCCTTCTTAAAAAATGTGAACACTTTCCTTTTGTTTCATCAATTATTTCTTGACTCACTTGTTTTCTTCTCTTAGGTCATCTAAAGCACTAATCATTTCTCTGGTGATTATGTACTCTTCATCTTCTGAATCTGTTTAACATGGTGAACATAATTCTTATTGATATGTATCTACATCTTCTTTGGATTTTTTTGAATCTGTGATGGGTGAAGAATATATTTCATGTAACTTATCCCAAATTTCTTTGGCTGATGAAAATTTACCAACCTTTTCTCTTACCGAATTAGGTAATCCTTCCCAGATGAAACCCATTACTATTTTTTTATTCTTCTTCAATTCCTTCTTGGCTACAGTCTTTTCCCTTTTTGAACTATCATATCCTGTAACAAATGATAGCCAAATATAATGTCCCTATGCTTGTAAAAATAATTTCATCCTTCTATTCCAAATCTCATACTTAAAACCATTACGACCATTAAACATTGGTACTCCATTCTCAGAATAATCCATGATCTCCTTCCATTGGTTAAACTGTTTCCTGAAGGAACCGACTTTGATACCAATTGTTGGATTACTAAGAGGGGGGGTGAATTAGTAATAGAGAAATTTAATCCTTTTTCACCATAAAATGCAAGTGTTATATCAATGTAGCATTATCATCCAATAGTTGCAGAGTGAATAAACAATGAAAAAATGATCAATCACACACATACACAGTACACCAGTGTTTTATGTGGAAACCCAAAGCGAGAGAAAACCACAAAATGATTTTTCTTATATGTCTTTAAGAATTACATTCATTGGAAGCACCAACTTCCTTTGTTTTCCAGCTGTAATTGGAAGGAGGCTCCAACCCCCTAGTTTCTCAGGCTACAACCTGAGGGAATATCCAACTCCCCAATTCTCTGGCTACAACTAGAAGGAGGCTACAATCCCCTATCTTCTCCGACTACAACCGAAAGGTGGCTAAAACCACCTGTCCTTGCCCCTTCCAACTTCCCTGACGTATAAGTAGAATGATGTAACCACTGTCACACTATCACTGCGAGATATACTATTGTAAACCTATACCAATCAACGTACACCAAACAACCTGTACCAATAACCTGAACCATGCATCAACCTGTACCTCAACTTGTAATCAACTTGTACCATAAACAAGTGCATAAACCATGAACCAACCTATACCATAAACAAGTGCATCAACCATGCACCAACTTGTGCCTCAACCTGTACCATGAACAAGTGCATCAACCATGCACCAAACCTGTACAAATAACATGTCACAACAACCTATCCAAAAAACCTATCACAAAAACTTGTCTCATCAATATTATCAACCAAATCAGATCTTCTCACCAAGATCAATCACCAAGACAACTCTCAAAGATGTGCATCAACCAAGCATAACACAACAAATCACAATCATCACCAAGATCAATATGTGCTTCTAATAATACACCAATACAAGTATGCTACATCATCAATAAACCATGTGTCAACAATACTACTAACAAGTGACTCCAACCATGTACCAAGTATGTACCAATCATGTATCAACTACTCATCAAATATGACTCATCAAGATGTACCAACATCATCAACTATACACCTCATATATGTGCCAACTTATCAACTACTTGTCTCAACCATGTACCTCAACCAAAATCCCTCATCAATTTCATCATCCAAATATGATTTGTAACTATGTAATAGATTTGGTGTATATGATCACATACCTGCAAACCTTCCTTAACTTTAACAACAAGAGACTAGCATTTTCATCAAACTTTACTTTAGTCTCACATGACTAGTTTTGGATTAGTCAACAACCCTAACTTGAAATAATCATAACTATGTACCTATAATAATAAAATATATGAAAATAGTACACAATGTTCTTCAGTACGTTTTATGCAATTCCTCCAGGTTTCACTACTTGTAACCTCTCAGAAAAGAAGTTATAGAAAAAATGGCATACCTTGTTGAATTTTGTCTTATTCTAGAGAGCGAACTTGTAGACTGTGCCCCGCACAGAATATTTGTTGTATGGATCTAAAAATTGGACAAAGAATACTAAACATGGCACTATAACCAACACATTTTGTCTTACTGAATTTGGATCTATTATGAAGAAGTTATGACGTTTTTACCTGAAACACCTATTTTAGACTAGTTTCAGGACTAACCACAAACCCTATTTTCCATGGAGTGTAACTCCAAAAATACAACAACTCACAAGATGAAATTTGTACCACAAATACTTGGATAAGTTTCTTCAACTTCCTCCCAATTTCATGGTCTGAATCATTCTATAAAAAATGTTATTCAACAAATGGTGAGATGACCTGTAAATAGCATACCTTAGAAAACATCATCAAAAGAATTTACCCTTCCTTGAATTTCGGCCTTCTTTACTTCACCTTCCCTCTAAAATTCATTTTATATATTCTTTGGTTACCTGAGACACCTGTAGATATTCAATATGATCAATTTTAATTAATATGAGAGAGCCTCGCCTCTTATTTATACTTTCATGTAGCTTCCTTAAGGGGTTACATTTTAACCATCTTAACCCACTTTCCTTATTTTAGGGTTAACCCACTTCTAACCACTTGTAACTTAGTAATTTATCCATTAAATTTATTATTTAAATAATTTATTTTGTATTCACTTTGAGTTATAGTAAACTCATCAATTCAATTTATTATTTACCTTCTAAAATCTCTTAAACCACTTTGACTACTTTGACCCTTTGGGGATTTTATATGACTCATGAGGGTTCTCCAACTTCACATGGCCATAACTATCTAACCGTGAGGCATTATGTGACGTTCCACATACCACTAGAAATGGAATGACATGTAATATCCATATAGAATAGTATTTCCTACAAATATATCAAAAATCGTACCATTATCCATCAAACACACTTGGGTCCATTACCCAAACCTGGGTTCTCCAACTTCACATGGACATAACTCTCTAACCGTGAGGAGTTATGTGATGTTTCACATACCAATGGAAATGGAATGACATGTAATATCCATATATAATATTATTACCTTAAAATATATTAAAATTCACACTATTATACATCAAACAAACTTGGGTCTATTACCCAAACCTTTGTGATACCGAAATTCACTACCGGACTTTCGCCAAGGGTTGACATCAATCTACAATATCACTCTCCAATGGTTGAAATCAATGACAACCAAAAATCCATACCAACTTTCCATCAACCTAAGCCAACTATCTAACAAAAATTGACTCGAGGATGAGTCAAAGTGGTTTAGGTCTCAACACATGGTTTCAAGCACATGATATTGATGGCTTGTGGTTTTGCATGCACAATAATGCACGTGAAGAATCCTTTATAAGGATTGTAAGGATCCATTGTAAAGTTTCCTGGATGTGAGAGGTGGATAGATCACTTGGTCCAACTTGGCCGGTTTAGGTCAAGGTTAATAATAGGTCTATTATTAGGATGGTTTTTCCCCATAGGGGTTTCCCAGGATATTTGTGTGTTTATATGCATGATTTCTTGTGTATTATTATTTTTCTCTCATAAATATATTTGATTATGCTTGTTGAAAACCACAAAAAAATAACTATGAAGACATTCTCAAAGTAAGGAATGATGGTCAACAAGAGTCAAAGAGGAATGACTGCATAAGAAGTGTATCCCCAAGAAGACCTTCTATCTCCAAGAATCAAATATGCTTCATTCATTATGAAGGAAACAACAAAAGAGAAGATCATGATAAGCTAAGGCATGAATTCATAACGACTACATTAAAAAGATGATCATTGACTCCTAGGTATCAAATTTCCTTTCCTGGTATTGTTTTACTTGTAATAGCTATGGACATAAAGTTATAGATTGCAGATCATATGGAAGAAATGTTCAAGAAAGAGATGCTTATGTGGCTCCCTACAATATTGAATGTTATAAATGCCACAACTATGGACATATAGCTTGTGATTGTAGAATCATATGAAATATTCCTTGAAGGAAAACACTGATATCAAATACAAGAAGGTTTGGAAAAGAAATAAAAAACAAGAAGAAAAATTTAATGAATAACTCCTAGAGATCATACTTACAATATTTACAGAATTGCGAGATCATGATGAATCTATAGGAAAAGAGGAAGATGTCAGAATTCAAAATGATGATCCTACAGTAGAGGAGGCTTATGTATTGTTCTAAGTCATACGACTTGGAGACTCCCACTAAATATTAATTTTGAAGAGGGGGAGTCTAAGTGACAATTATTACAAATTGGAGAACTATCTTTCAAACAATTTGAAGTGTTTGCAGATTTTGGCAAGGAAGAATATAAATAGTCTGATGGAATAGGTACATAATGCCTCATGACAAATTGGTTGATTAAGGACCAGTTTTCAAAACACATCTACATGCACACTTGTATATTTTTATTTGAAGATAGAGAAAACTAGTGGAAATATTTGATTCAACTTGAGAAACAAGAATATGTAGTGATCAATTGTAGCAGATTCGAGGAAGCTCTCAGAACAATGAAGTGGCAGATTAATCAACATTGTGTGTAGTTGAGTAGCAGAGTCATGGATAGTTTTGTGACATATGTAAAGTGATGAATTCATGAGATATTTGGAAGGTCTAGAAGATAATACTTGACATGAACCAAATAAGATACATGGCAGTGGATGAACACATGAGCACAAGAGGAATTACAGAAAGACTTGTTGTCATTGTCATAAAGATGAATTTTTAGTAAAGAATATGACTCAAAAAATAAGCATATTGATAGGTGGAACTGGCTAGTCATAGGAAAGAAAGTTGTGAGAGGCACAACAAGACAGACATAGAGAAATTGTTAGGAGGAGTAATACTGTCAAGAGGATATTATTGAATGATTATTTCATTGATGTTATCTCAATGAAGACATGGAAATCCAGAAATGAAATTTGACATGAACGCTTTTAATATACATCCATGGATTACACCAGGAAGTACCAATGGACAAGAAGTCCCATAAGAGAGGAAATGAAGCATATATAATGATCCCCATATTCATATACACAAAATATTGCAAAAAATGACAGGCGAGAGAAGTCCTTAGAGTTAGTTACCATTTTCCATTGATGTCAAAGGGGGAGAGAAATAAAAAAAGAAGGAGAGAAACATCATAAGCATGAAGACATGGGGAGAAATGGTCACAAGGGTATTATAATTGTTTATTTTCAATGCCAAAGGGGGAGATTATTGGAAAGTTGGTTATCATTGATGCCAACCCCAGTAAAAGTCCCAAAGTCCTTAGAAGTGATGAGTGTATTTGAATAAGTCTCCAAATTGGTCCCCTTATGGTGTATATTTAAGCATGGACCTCATAGGAAGACGCTTTGAATAAGTATATAAGAAACCCTGATAAGATTGTTAGGAATCCTTAGAGGTGTGGTATTGAAGCCCAAAGTTGTTTGAAGAAAACAAGGGTGAAGGACACTGAAAATGGATGAAAAACTCTCATATACATATGGTCCCTATCATGCCATTTCCAATGATAGGTGGTATTCCACGTGTTTCCTTATGATTGAGAATCTATACCCTCTTAAAGATGAAGCCTCGAAGTATGGTTAAAAATCCCCTAAATGGTTGCAACAAGAAGTTACAAGTTGGCCCCAAAATTAATTAAAGAATAAATTTGTTGCAAATAAGAAGTTACAGGTCAACATTAAATTCAAATAAAGAAGTTACTTGGAAGGGAATAAATACACATCAAAGAGCCTCTCATTATTAAAAATCAATTTTCATAAAGCAAGTATGTGATCTCTTAGTGAAATTGAAGTAGCGAAGGAGTGTGAAGGAAGGAAGTCTTGGAGTCGTGGAAGTGAGAAGGGTTTATGGTAACCCTAATTGAGTAGACCCCTGCAGGTCAAGCATAGGGTGTCCCATGAGGTCCCCACAGGTTTCACAACACTCATCATGCGAGGCCCCGCTCGTTCCATAATCCAGTCCAGCGAGGCTGAAGAGAAGTTTGAATATGGTGCCATCTTCTTGTTTCTGAAGTTGAGGAACGTTTTATAATATGAGATCTTGTGCACTAGATTATTTACATGATAAAATGTATGGTTATCTATATGTTTTTATGTCCATGCTTGAGGCATATCTTGGAGATTATGGTATATACCTGAGGAATATTTTGGAGGTTTTGGCATATGCTTTGAGGCATACCTTGGAGGGTTTGACACATGTTTGATGCTTATTTTGGCACATGCTTGAGGCATGTCTTGAATGTTTTGGAAAATGGTTGAGTCACATATTTATGGTTATGGTATTTGGTTTGAGGTATATAATGGATGGTTTGGAACATGCTTAAGGCATGTTTTAGCACATGTCTGAGCCTTGTATCTTGGATATGGTTTGAGGTGAATCTTGGATATTTTGGTATATTCTTTGATGCATATCTTGGAAGGTATGGAACATATTTAAGGCATGTCTTGGAGGTTTTTTTGGCATATGAGGGATCTCTTGGAGGTCTCGGGACATGGTTTGGTGCATATCTTGGCACATGGTTTGATGCATATCTTGGTGATTTTGAGCATATGATTTGAGGGATATTGTTGGTGAGATTGGAATGAGATTTATGTGCTTATTAAGTTGAACCAGTATTGATGATGTTGATGTATCAATATCTGTGAACGTAACAATGATAGGTTGATGATGATGATGTATTCGTATCAATGAAAAAAATAGTGATAGGTTGAAGATGTTGTATTTGTTTCATTGACAATTACAGTGATAGGTTGAGTGTCTCACTTATATTTCTTAGGAGGTAGAAAGGGGAAAGGAAAGGGGGTTGAAGCCTCCTTCCAATTGGTGCCGGAAAATCTAGGGAGTTGGAGATTCCTTCAAGTTGGAGCCTATAAACTATTGGGTTAGAGCCTCCTTCCAGTTGGTGTTGGAGAATATAGGGAGTTGGATATTCCTTTAGGTTAGAGCCTGTAAGCTAGGGAGTTGGAGCCTCTTTCTAGTTGGTGCTGGAGAATTTAGGGAGTTGTAGCTTCCTTCAGGTTGGAGTCTATAAATAGGGGGTTGGTGCCTCCTTCTAGTTGGTGCTGGTGAGTCTTGGAAGTTGGTGCTTCCTATGGATGCAATATTCAAGATTATATTAAAAATCATTCCATGGTTTTCTTCCATTTGGGTTTCCACATAAAACTCTTTTGTACTGTGCATCTATGGTTATATATTGATGATATCATGAATGAAATCATGTGTGATAATTTTTGATAACTTAATATTTACATGTTGTTGGACATGAAGCTTTGGAGACATTTTTGCAGTTTTGGATACAGTTTTGGGAAAAATCCTAAGTATAGGAAAAGTGTGTAGAAGAATAATAAAGGATAAGGAGCACACACCTAAGGTGCATTAAGGATGAAAGCATGCAGAAGGAGGAAAGTGCATAGAAGGAAGAGATCTTGCAGACAAGAGAATGCATAAAACAAAAGAATAAATCCAACAAAGGAGAAAACAAGAGAATAAAGCATGAAAGAAGGATGACAACCTAACATTCCATAAGTAGAAGAACAATATAAAGAAAGCAACATGCATACAAAAAAGGAGCTGAAAAACCAGTTAACTGAAGAAAGTGTGCATTGTAATGGGTTATTTTTGGGATGATCAGAATAGGGTTTTAAGCCCTAGATTTCTGTATAAATATGCAAAGGGTTGGGATAATAGGGGTTCTGTTTCATCCTATTCTGAGAGCTTCCTAATTGATGTTGGTGAGAGTATGGAATGAGTTTTTTGAGTTCATAATTCCTGAATTGTAAATTTTTTTTGAAGAGAAGAATAAATGAATCAATGCGAAGAGATGCTACATAGTAATAAATGAATGAATGTGAAGTAATATACTTTCCCATGCAGTTGATTTTTGGTTAAATAGTATATTAGGTGGATATATTACAAAATTTGCAATAGAGTGTACCCATTCATATAGTGCTGCAAAAAAATATTTTTTCAAAGGTCCATGCGAAAGGTTCATGAAATCACTAGGAACGTGGATAACGATGTTGTTGTGTGACAAGTGCATCATGACCATGCAATATGATTTCTAAAGGGGTTCATGCACATAAGGGAACCAAAGGATGACAAGAGGAGAGTCTAAGAATAAGAGAGAATGAAGGAAGCGATAAAGAATAAGGGAGGGACTGAGAATGGAGAGAGATGGAGAAGGTATACCAGAGAAGAAGATATTTTTTTGGAGCTGCACAAAGGAAGGAAGTATAAGAGGAAAAAGACTGGGGCTGAGAAAGGAGAAGAAGGAGGTATAAGAGGAAAAATACTTGGGCTAAGAAAGGAGATCCACATAGTGATCCAGAAGCGAGAGGACCTTGTGAGATCATCCAAATCGTAGATATACCACACATAAGAGGAGAATAAGAGGAGTCAAAGTCGAGTCCTATAATAGAATAACCATGGAGTCCTACTCATAAATAATCTTGTGTCGAATCCACAACCCCATGTGTGTCACAAAAATTAGAAGTAATATTCAAAGATTTATCAAAAACACTTGTAGTTAGCAAAGGAGGACAAAGTAGTAGCAATCAGAGAAGTGGAAGTAGTGCGTAGAGTCAGAGGAAACCAACATCACCAAGAGGAGAGAGTATGCAAAGAAATATGGTGGGGGTAGATAACACCCTAAGACTGCCTGAGTTTTAGGGAGTAGGGTCATAGGACCCGAAACAACATCTGTTTGTCTGCGAGACAATTTAGATCACCAAGAACGTCTAGGATGAGGCTGCGAAGATTGCGCAGCTGGCAACAACGTTTAGAGGCTGTGCACTAGTCTGTTACATGAAGCTGCAGAGTACCACACAAAAGAGACAAGACAAAACATTGATAGAGATGAGACTATCATTTCTAAAAGAATTTAAGAATCCAAAGTTAGAATCGTAGTACATTACACAACTAAAGGAGATTAAACATGTATAGACCAAATCAGTAAGGGATTTTGATCAAAGGTTCAAGGATATGATGGGTAGGATGAATTTTCATATCCATGATCAGAAGCATAGAGAATGGTTCATTACATGAATTCTATCGCACATTCGTAGGCCCTTGATTGGACATAAGGTTATGTTGCAACCTGAGGCTCTGGAAATTGCAATGAAATTGGAGTCATCGCCTATGGGAGATAGTGGAGGGATGGAACAAGTCCAGACGTAGTTGGATACATTGACAATTTAACTGAAAGAACTTACAAAAGGGAAGGATAAACGAGAACATGTATGGTGTACCAAGTGTAGGACTAAAGTTCATCGTAAGGAGAAATGCCCATCATTCATGTAGTATTAAGTGAATGGAGCGGCAAATCCATTACCAGAAGGAGGGTATTGCGATATATGTAAGACTTGGGGTCATCATTTGACAGAGTGTCCATTATTGCAGAAGTATCATATTTTACCAAGGAACTTGTTTTGCAATTTTTGCAAATCAGTCGGACATGAAAAAAATTATTTCCATGCATTCCATTTGATAAGGAGTGTACTTCAGACATGTATAAGATCTAGGAAGAGAATTCTATGATAGAAGGAAGTGGTCAACAATACAATAATTAGAGAGACTTCAACCTAAGGAATAGAGGAAATTTTGGTAGAGGTCATGGTAGAGGAAATGTTGGCAAATGAGGAAGAGGGTTGATAATATGTTACAACTGCAATAAACCAAGTCATTTATCCTGCGACTACCAGAATCCGTGTACAACATTCACATACTTTCGCGCATTGGATCATTCTACAGAGGATTGTTCTCAACTAGTGGAAAAATGAAAATCAAGAGGGAATCAGAATTAGAATCCAAATCAGAATGTGCAGAAGATATTAGTCAAAAGATGCAATGAAGGACCAATAATAGTAATTGTTATGCACATAGGAGATAAAAGAGGGGATGATGTGAAAAATTAAGAAAATCAGACTAAACAATGGGTAAGGAAGATTGTAGGGCCTATGCCAATGTTTTATCCTTAGAAAGAAAAGGTGACCTATCAGAATGAAAGAAAAAATATCATTGGCCAGGATTGGGGAGCATCGACATCATCTGCACCACATATCAGGGATCGCGTAGAGCCAATGAAGCCATTTGGGAAGGTAAGTGCTCTAAAAGAATTTATAAAAAGCTGTGTACAAATGATGAAAGATGAACTGTGTTGAATACATTATATGATATGATTGATCAATGTACACAAGATAGATAAACTCCCATTTCCCAAAGGGTGGTGAATCAAGTATTGTGCCGAAAGAGGACCAATGGAGAATTCTGATTCAATGCATAGATTGGAGAATATTATGTGGATAATTTTATCATGGACATGGGGTCTGATGTGAATGTATTACCTAAACATACTTGGGAGATGATGGGTAAACCCAAGCTGGTCTAGTCTCATGTTCAGTTAAGTTTTGTAAATCAGCATAAAATTGTTCCAATTGGTCATTTGATAAGAGTACATGTGAACTTAGATGGGGTGTGCAGTGTAGAAGACTTTGAATTTATTGAGATTGTGGACTATAGTCAACCATACCCAACATTGATGGGTTTGGAATGGGATTTTTATAATCACGAAATCATTAACTTGAAAAGGAGGGAAATGGTATTTGAAGTCAAATATTTGAAAGTTACTGCACCCTTGGACACGACGAAAGGAAATCGATACATAGAACCAACGAGAGGATACAACATTGACAAATTATACAACATGACTGTGTGGATCGATGATTGTTTGAACCCTACAACATGTGGTGCACTGAGTTGGAGAAACATCGGTTCATGTGCATCAAACTCATAGGAAGGTATAGAAAATTGGCAGCAAAGAATGCATGAAGTCTCAACTAGATGAAGCACACACATAACTCGATACTTGCTTTGGATAGGGACAGAGCTATGTGGTCTACCAAAGTATAATGACTTAACTGATATAATATTATTCATAACAACATTTGAATTGCAGGTACGTAAACAAAAAAGGTTGTTGGTACTAGATATTTTCCTAAAAGTAACTGCAGGAAGATGGTGGGATGCACATAGAGAAGGGATGGAAGACTTGTTGCAGTGAAGAAGGCTACTCCAAATAAGATTTGGGAATGAATTGGAAGATATAACAAAAAATTATACAGGGGAGAGTGATCCAATGGGTCATATCAAACATAGTTGGGTCATGCCGAACATAGCAGAGCCTTATGGAGTTCAGTACCAGAGATATAATGGATGCACATATTTATACACACACTGGACACAATTCCAAAGAACTGGTATTTGGAATTGGAAATGCACAGGGAAACAACCAATTGTGAGGATTTGGTGAAAATATTCAAGGTAACCTTTACATTTGAACATGAATCCCCATTAATGGATGCAATTATACATGCTATTAGAACCAAAAAAATTGCAGAAGAAGGATAGATGGGGTTTGTACCATTCTGCAATGCACATAGAGCTTCGATGATTGTCCATGAGTTATTAGAGTGATAAAATGTTGCCAAGGAGGAACATGATGAAGATGATCCTAGGAATGTAAAACTACTTGAGAAAAAAGAGAAAAGGCATTAGAAGGGCCAATGCTTGAGTCCACCTCATATACACATCCCATAAAGAAGTGGAAGATAAACATTAGGACGACAGAGAATCCTGATTTTGCACAGATAAATGATTATTGGAGTGAGGAGAAATTAGAGAAGATTGTAGAATTGCTATGAGAATATTAGAACCTATTCCCAAATATGTTCTCATAGATAAAGTGGATTGCAAGAGACTTAGGAGAGATGAATATTCCATTGAAACCTAGTGCTAATCCGGTGCGATAGAGGCCTTACATGTTAAATCCAAAGTACAAAGAGAAGGTGAAAGATGAAATAGACATGATACTGAACGTAGGAATCATTGAACCTCTGAAGATTCATAGTGGGTCAATACAATGGTGGTGCAAGACAAAAATAAAGGAGCAATCATGATTTGCGTGTATCTGAGAAAGATGAATGATGCATGTTTACATGATCCAATCCCAACACCATTTACAAATGAGGTGCTAGTGAAAATAGGAGGTCAAGAGACTTACTCATTTACAAATGGATTCTTGGGATACCATCAGATAAGAATTGCATAGGAGGATCGATACAAGACCACGTTGACGACAAAAGGGGAAAGTTATCAGTATAAAGTAATTCCCTTTGGATTGAAGAATGCCTCGACAATATTTTCCATAGTTTTGATAGCAACGTTCAAATATTTCATTCATAAATTTCTGGAGGTACACTTAGACGATTGGACTGTGTTCAATCCACTGAAGGATCATATAGAAGTACTATGGATGATGTTGGATAGGTGTAGATAGTGCCATATTTCACTGAACCTGAAGAAGTGTATTTTTTGTACACCATTTGGAATCTTATTGGGCCATATAGTCTATAAGTAGGGATTACTAGTCGATCCAACCAATATTGCAGTCATTCTGGATTTAGAACCACCTACATTAGTCAAACAACTGAGGGAAACTCTGGGTCACACAAGATATTACAGGAAGTTTATCAAAGGGTATGTTCATATTAAAACACCTATGGAAAAGTTGTTGAAGAAGGAGGAAAAATTCCAATGGAATGAAAACTGTCAGAAGGGGTTGGATACACTAAAAACAAAGCTAGTGATAAGACCGAATTTTATCTTTCCAGATTGGAATAAGGAGTTCCATGTTCATGTAGATGCATCATCCATAGCATTGGGTGAAATACTTTCTCAACTAGGGGAGGGGGACATAAATCACGCAATTGCGTTTCCAGGTAGGACATTGTCCATAGTAGAGACAAATTACACCACCATAGAAATAAAAGGTTTGGAAATGGTATATGCAATACACAAATTCAAGCATTATTTATTGGGTTCTCAATTTAAGATGTACACAAACCATTATACACTAAGGTACTTAGTGAACAAGCCAGTGTTGGGTGAGAAAATATGTAGATGGCTAATTTTGTTTTAGGAATATGATTTTGAGGTTCTGGTGAAACCATGAAAGTTGAATGCAGGACCAAATCATCTATCGTGCACATTATCAAGAGAATATGCAGGCAATTTAGATGAATTTTTCCCAAACACATAACAATTTTCAATTCAAATGGTTGATGATTACTTCTCAGGCATCATACAATTTCTAAGTACTAGAATGGCTCAATCATAGATGAAATTCATGCAGAAGAAACAATTCACAGTAAAAGAAGAAGACTATCAACTAATTGCAAAGAATTTATACAAGTTGGGTGCAGACAGAATATTGAGACGTTGTGTGCTAGAACATGAAAGATCGGTGATACTTCCAGAAGTGCATGACAAGATTGCAGGAGGTCATTATGTAGGAAAGGATATTGCACAAAATATTTTTCACATAGGGCTTTGGTGGTCCACACTTCATCAATATGCTAAGGAGTATTTCCAGTCATGTGATGTATGTCAAGAGTAGGAAATCCATCAAAGAGGGATGAAATGCATTTACATCCAAACATTACCTTGCAAGTATTCGATAAGTGGGTCATAGACTTTGTGGGTCCAATCTGTTAGCGATCAAATAATTCATTCTGAAATTTGTTTGAAAAATGATGCCTCATCTTGTGGAGGACTTTTGACTGCCTTCCCAAGATCTAAAAATAGATATGAAAGTACCATTGGAAAGCTTAGGATTTCTATATGTCAATCGACTATTCAAGCATGTAAAATGGACTCTCCATAGTTCATAAATTTGATTTTTCCCAAGGCAATTTTCATTAAAAAATCTGCACTTTCACCAACTCATTGGTTCTGAAATCTGCTAGTTAGCCGTTGAAAGCTTTCCTTTTCACCAACTAAAGGGGCGGATTTAGGGAAAATTAGTCGGTGAAAGTGCAGAAGAGTCCAAAAATCTCTTCTTTCTGCCCAGATCGCGATTTTTGATTTCTTGAACACGTGGGAAAGGTGTTAAATGATGGATAATAATTAGGAGAAGCTAAATCATCTTTCCCATCCAGCTTTAAAGAGATGTGGTGAGGAAATAACACCAAATGGCACAATAACTCTTGATAGAAAATCTCCCAGTCATCAAAGACAGATTTCTGAATCTGTGATTTTCACCTACAGACTGCCAAATAATGCTTTAGCTGTCAAATTCGACTTGTAATGATCAAATTAAATCTATTTGGTTAAATATTAGGTTATCTTATTGTATGAAGTTTTGTACTATGTTTTCCATATTTATAAATCCAGATCCATGTTTATAGGATCTGAGATCTGTTGTAAAAGATATAAATACCTATCATTTGATAGAAGGGGGGGTTTGATTCTGGATACAGAAATACTATATTGTAAACAGACTTTTCATATGATAATACAAATCACAGTTTTCTCTCTCTATTGATGTCAGATTCTCATCTTTCCATTTGTACTCTTATTCAAGTTGTTTTATCTACAAAATGACTTTCATCTCATTGGTTAGCTCATAACTTGATTAATAGTTTCTTATCATTGTTTATTAAACCCTAGATTTGTATTTGGTTTATAATCATTGTCTTCTCACCCACTTAAAAGCTATCATCTGATTATTGATCCTTGAGAGCATTGGTTCATTTGATTCTCATTTTGACTGTCTAAATAACATACTGTAATTGAGTTATCCCATTGATCCACACATACAAAATACAAAAACAAGTTTACCTTAAGTTACCAAGCATCTTTGACCCACAACCTCAAAGAGTTTTTTGGAATGATAACAAATTGGCGTTGTTGCTAGGGAGAGGAGATTGAAGCTCAGATTCCTTGGGACACGACAAGATCCATATTTGATGATAGACAAAGTATGGACATGAATCAGTTGTAATCATCTATCTGGCGACTCCACGAAGGAATATTCAGTGGCGACTCTATTGTTCAGAAATCTGATGGCGACACCATTGGTATGAAATGAACAAGAGGTATGATTTTTGCAATTTTTCAAGTATTTCTGGTTACCCTCATCCAGTGCCTAGTAGAGATGAATGGGAACACAACCTTCCCAGATTTTGAGGAGAAGAATGGGAAGTGCCAGCTGAACACTTGCTGGATTTTCATGACTTTATTCATCAGCTTGAAATTGTACATGAGGATGTTCAAATTAAGTTTTTCAGGCATTCATTAGAGGGGATTGCTCTTGACTGGTGCTGGTCTCTTCCAAGGGAAAGTGCCATCTCTTTGGCAGATTTTCATGCTTCTTTTCATGTGTTTTGTAAATATCAATTTTCAAATGACTTTCTCTATCCTGAGTGTTGTCATGAATTCAATATTTTGAATAAAGAATTAGACACTGATGAAGAGTATGTTGTTGTAGAGGATACTCTTCATTATGATCGAGATATTAGTAATCCACACTATGATAACCTTAGTGATGCTTTTGACATTGTACCAAATGCATCTACTATCTTAGGTTGTCATGAAGATCATATTTTTCCTTCTGAAAACTTTGAAGATGTTGAGCAGATTGACATATCAGTAGGAGACAGTTTCAGATCTGCAACAAATACTATGGGCAACCCTCATCTTTCATTTTTGCAGGCAAAAGGGAATTTCAATAGACATGAAGAGAAAGACGATGAGCAGAAGGGTCCAGATCAACAGTCCATCCTATATGTTTCTCTGACAGAGGTTGAGAAGTCTACATTCAACATTAAGATCATTAAAGGCAGCCTGAAACAACATTTCATTTTTCAGTTGGAACAGTAGCAAGGAGAGGTATTTCATTGTGACTTTGATGACCCTATTGCTGACTATTTGGAATATATGAACATCATATATGTTAAAGTATTTTGGTCAGATGGAAATTGGCTTTGTCATCAGTTAAAACTACTTTTCTGTTTGCTATGCATTCAATTATTTGTCGGGTCAAGATCAAGAACATGTTCAGTAAATCAATATCTGATATGGCTTCACTGGAAGAATGAGTTTACTTGATTGAGCATCAGTACAATGGTTAGAGCAGGAGTAGGCAGTGAATAAAATCGTCATATGAGCAAGTAGATCATGTTCAGTTGTTGATTTCTGAAATAAATAGGCAGGCTTCAGGAAGAGAATGTATGTGTAGAAAATTTGGTCTTCTAAAGATGTAGGTGGCTCGAGCAACAAGTTGAAAGCTACCGGTTTCAAAGGAAACATGGAGGAGTTTAGTGTTTTTTTAAATACATAGTGCATTTCAAGTGACAACCCAAGAGGAATTTTCATTAAATTCTTATGCTAAGAGATCATATAGATATAGATTCCCATATCTAAATATTACAGAGATTGAAGTTTTTTCTTCCAAGCTGTGAGTGTTGAGTTATTCACCATTTAATAAACCCTCTGTAAATTCATATGGCACATAGGCATAAATCTTGTGGACAGAAGAATTTTCTACAAATATTTAGCAAATATCGGAACAGAGAAGAATGTTCGATTGTGAATTCATCAACATTTTCATTTTGGGAGATTACTTCTACCTTGGGAAAGCAATCCAGAGATGATCGATGATATGATAGAACTTTTTATTTCAAAGGAATGCTTATTGTTGGGATCATCTATTTATGGAAACATCAAATGGAAAAATTTTGGGAAATGTTTGCTAGTACCCAGGTCATTAGTAACTTGCTTTCACTTAGCTTGTTGAAAACTGGAATGAAAGAAAAAAAATCTCTAGCACACATTACTATTCATTGTGTGCCTTGGAACTGATGACTGAGAGATATCTAAATAGGCTTCCATTTGAGAATTTCAATTGTGAATTCATTGTTGATCAATACAACAAATTACAGACAATTTTCAGTTTAGCAGAAGATTAGGTGAAAAGCCAAAAATTTTGGAGATAACATGGTCATAAATAGAGTTCCATACATTTTTTTAGAAATTTAAATGTCAGAGTATAGGATATAACTTGTTTATTCCTATAATAAATCGATTGTCAAAAGGTATTTCCAAAAATCAAAGAAAATCTTTTCAATGGCTAATCTTTGTTTTGAAGCTGAAGTTAGCTGGTGAAAGTTCAAGGTTTCAACGGCTAAATGGCATTTCCGAAAACAAGTGAGCCGGTAAAAGTGCAGCCCTAAGTTTTCTGATTTGTAGACACATGAAGATTGCAACAGATATAGAGAAAAAGATGATGAGATGAAAAGTCCAGATCAACAGTTCATCATGCTTTCTTCTCAGACAAAGATTAAGCAGTCTGTATTTAGCATTGAGATCTCTGAGGGAAACGAGCAACTTGATTATTTTCAGTTGATTGATTTAATGAATAAACAAGCAGGTTACAGGTTTGCTATAGGTTTTCATATGATAAATAGTAAAGGATAAATGACTCCATGCCCAATACTAAAGGCACAAGATCTTCCAGGTTCTTGGAAACCTCACAGGGAGGTCTCCATCCCAGTTGGTGCCAGATGTTAGCGATCAATTAATTCATTCTGAAATTTATTTGAAAAATCATGCCTCATCTTGTGGAGGACTTTTTAATGCCTTCACAAGATCTAAAAAAATATCTGAAAGTACCATTGGAAAGATTAGGATTTCTAGATGTCAATCGACTATTCAAGCATGTAAAATAGACTCTCCATGGTTCAGAAATTTGATTTTTCCCAAGGCAGTTTTCATTAAAACATCTACGCTTTCACCAACTCATTGGTTCTCAAATCTACTAGTTAGTCGTTGAAAGATTTCCTTTTCACCAGCTAAAGGGGCAGATTCAGGGAAAATTATCCGGTGAAAGCGCAGAAGAGTCCATACACGTCTTCTTTCTGCCCAGATCACGATTTTTGATTTCTCGAACACGTGGGAAAGGTGTTAAATGATGGATAATAATTCAGAGAAGCTAAATCATATTTCTCATCCATCTTTAAAGACATGTGGTGACAAAATAACACAAAATGGAAAAATAACTATTGACAAAAAATCTCCCGGTCATCAAAGACAGATTTCTGAATCTGTGATTTTCACCTACAGACTGCCAAATAATGCTTTAGCTGTCAAATTCGACTTGTAATGACCAGATTAAATCTATTTGGTTAAATATTAGGTTATCTTGTTGTATTGAGTTTTGTACTCTATTTTCCATATTTAGAAATCTAGATCCATGTTTATAGGATCTGAGATATTTTGTAAAAGATATAAATACCTATCATTTGATAGAAGGGGGGGTTCGATTCTGGATACAGAAATACTATATTGTAAACATACTTTTCATATGATAATACAAATCATAGTTTTCTCTCTCTATTGATGTCAGATTCTCATCTTTCCTTCTATACTCTTATTCAAGTTGTTTTAGCTACAAAATGATTGTCATCTCATTGGTTAGCTCATAACTTGATTAATAGTTTCTTATCATTGTTTATTAAACCCTACATTTGTATTTGGTTTATAAGCATTGTCTTCTCACCCACTTAAAAGCTATCATCTGATTATTGATCCTTGAGAGCACTGGTTCATTTGATTCTCATTTTGACTGTCCAAATACCATACTGTAATTGAGTTATCCCATTGATCGACACATACAAAATACAAAAACAAGTTTACCTTAAGTTACCAAGCATCTTTGACCCACAACCTCAAAGAGTTTCTTGGAGTAATAACACAATCAACCCACAAGCAAGAACATCAATATCACGATACATAATCACTGCGTCGGAGTACTTAACAAGATGGGAATAAGAAAAACCAGTTTTAGGGTGTACCACAGAGACTGTTGTGCGATTTTTGTTTGAGAATGTAGTCACAATATTTGGATTTCCATGAATATTACTCAGTGATCAAGGAACACACTTTTTGAACAAGATAATTGCAACATTGACTGAGGAGTTTCAGATTCATCATCATAAGAGTACACCATACCATCCTCGGGCCATTGGAACCATGGAAGTTTTCAATAAGATCTTGGAGAATGCCTTGACAAAAAATTTCAATGGAGGGAGAGATGATTGGGACTTAAGAGTCCCTGCAATGTTATGGGCTTATAGGACTACCAGTAATAATTTGATAGGGAAGACACCATTCAGTTTGATTTATGGACAAGAAGAAGTTATGCCAATGTAGTTTATTTTACCTAGTCTGTGCATTACAAGGATCAGTCGTCTTTCAGAATCACGTGCAGTAGAGGAGAGATTGTCACAGTTGGAGGAAGATTGATTTATTGAAGGATCCCATCAGCAAGTTCAGAGGGAAAGAGAAAAGGCTTGGCATGATAGAGACATAAAATAGAAGAAGTTCCAAGTGGGATACTTAGTAGTACTCTATGATAATAAGTTCATGCAACATCTAGGAAAGTTTAGAATGCACTCATTAGGGCCATATGTAATAGAGATAGGTGTTGCACATTTGGAAACATTGAATGGAGAATCCCTTGGAAGAATGGTGAATGGAAGTCGACTAAAACTCTTAGAGATGGCCGAAAGTATGTGTAGTAACCTAGGGTGTGCCATAATACATGTATCATAGTGGTTGTACCATAGTAGGAAAGAAAAACAAAGAAAAATTAGAAAAATGAAAGAAAATCAAATAAAAATTAGAAAACGATGATAGAGTATAAGGCAGAAGAAAATATGCAAAAGGAAAGATTATCATGCATCAAGATGGAACTACTCCAATCAAGGAAATAGAACACAGAAGAAAGAGACTACAAAGAATGATGATGACAAATCCAGAACAATTGTGCTATTTGACACTGAAAAGAATGTTAAAATCATTAAAGCATGAAAATTATGGCTATGAAGGGGTAATGATAGTTCATAAAGGTGTTGTATATTATTAAATGGTAAAATCCGTCGAAAATCACGACAGATTGACAGTACAAAGGAAAAATCACATGATGGATTTGGTAATAAAGATGCATTTATGAAACAACTCGTCAATCACGTTGGAAAAATGGACAAGGTAGTTAAGGTGTGAAGAGACATGCACAGTTGGAAAAAAGACACAAAAGAACAGAATTTCATTAAGTGTAAGTCATTCTTACATGCAACCGAGAGAAAAAAAGAGTGAACCAGAAAAAATTTGAGAGCACCAGAGCCGAACTACAACTACCAGAGAATAGACACAAAGTTAATCTAGGACTTTGTTACAGAAGATGAATGGAACCACCAAAGTTTGGATCACCATCAACAACATCTAGAAAATAGTCGAAACACCCAGTAAATACACCAGAGGTTGAGGAAGTAACCAGAGTTTTCATAGAGAGTATCTCCCGTAGAGGATGGACAACACACCATAAATCAACATCCTAGAAAATGAGAAATACCTGCTACTGAAATCACCAGTTCCTCCTAGTGTAAGCATTGAAGCGGAGATGCTCGACAAGGTGGTTGGCTTGAATTTTATGGACCATGACATTACCAATGAGCATAAATTCTCAGAGTTGGAAAGAGAGAAGTATTTTCGTACTCGGAGCATACCAAGAATAGGAGCAATCCTGCTGGAGACACATGAGTGGGTGACAAGATTGAAGAAGAAAAGCATCTTGTGCCTATTATAAATCCCACATTTCGAGTGCAACCTCAAGATTAATGCTTGTGTCAAGGTGTTTATTTGTTGTATCCATGGGGGGACACTATGGATAGATCCCACAATATCGATTGATATTGTGTTAATTGTAATAATTATGGGGCTACCAAAGGAAGGAGAGGATACAACGATTTTATTCAATAAGGTAGGAGAGAGATCACTCACGAAAGTGATGAAATAAAACTTACATACCTTCAGGGGAAAGATAGGAATGGATGTGAAAAACATCAATGACCCCAACGTTCCATTTGAAACACAGGTGTTCTCCTATAAGTTGTTGTGCAAGAGAAGGAAGGATGAAGTCCCAACTGTAGTCATTGTAGTTGCAGAGAAATGTGTTGAAGGGGTTCAAGTGAACTGGGCTACCCTTTTAGTAAACCAATGTTTACAGGACTACATTGAGGCCCAGGAAAAGGGAACATAGTCCCATTACACAAGGTTGTTAATCCTGATTGCACTGGTCGGTTGGAAAGAACCAAGGTATTATCAACATATGTGCATATCAGGAAGATGAAATATGACTAGGAGATATCCCAACTTATGGAATTCGATGATTAAGAGAAGACATGATGACAATAATGATACCTTTTATGTATATATGGAAAACATCACATATCTAGTTGCACATACACTGCACATATCAACAAAGACGGTAGAGAAGTATAAGGAGATCACGCATTTTAAAGCATGCATGCACCACATGTATGTGTAGGCCAAGAGAGACCCGACACACCAATGGTTTCCAACCCAGTATAGGTTGACATCCGAGGATGCATGCTCAATAGTGAATGACTGGGAAGTGGATTAGAAAATACCAATAGACAAAACAGAACATCCAAAGGAGGAAGAAGAACAGTATAATAGCGATGATGCACTAGATGACCATCAGGGGGACGAGCACAACAATGGCGCAAGAGATCAGGCTGACCCATATACAATAGAATATGAAGAGACAATTCCAATAGTAGGTATGAAAAGAAAAAAATAAGGGGAAGGAATAAGAAGTCCATGCATGCAAGAAAACTAAGGTGCATAACGAAGCCCCAATGTATACCTTAACTAGTGATGACATGGACCGCATAGGATACCAGGTAAGCGATGTCACAGAGGAATTTATAGAAGAAGCCACAAAGAAGAAATAGGAGCAACAACAGAGAGTGAAAGATAAATTGGCATCACTCCCGTAGATGTTGGAAGCAATGAGAATCATGAAAGAGAGCATGGCCAAGGAAGGACCGTCTATGGTGCCAAGGAAAGATGAAAAAAGCATGCAGCCGATCCCGACACAGCTAAAAATAGGGCATAAAGCCTTACATATTGAGACAAATGCACTGGATTTTCTAATGGGAGAGTTACAGGAGCAATTAAATGTGTTGGGGTATCTCAACCTAGTTGTCTCAAGAATTCCAATAGAAAGATTACATGATTTGTAGATAGAATTACTGCAAGAGATGAAGAACAGAGGACAAGAATCACAACATGAGTTGATTAAAATGATGGATGAAAGAGATCAGTTACAATATTAGTATGAGGCTAAACTAAAAAAAACGAAGGATGTTAAAGGCCAAGTAGTGGAGATCATGAAGGAAAAAACAAAGGCCGAAGAAAGGGTAAAAATATCCTTAAAGGAAAAGGAGGAGGTTGAAGGGATACTGTAGAAAACCCAAGCAGTTATCCAAAAATTATACAATGCTATACCAAAAGTTGCCATAGTAGTAGAATATTCTATGGAGGAACAAGTGTTAAATATTGGTGAAGTCATCAATGGATTCAGAGCGCATATTGAGGACTTACAGATGCAGATCATGACTGGAACACCACCTGAAGTGCATGAAGGTAGGGAGAGAATGGAGACCACATCAGTTTCCAATATCAAGAGAGTAGAAGGAGAATGTGCCAAACTCTGTGAGGAGAGCACTTAGATATGGACCGAGTTGGTAGAAGAGCCAAGAAAGAGCACACCAAGAATCAAAGAAGATAACAACACTTCCACCAAAAGAGAGTATGATAAAAATTTTGGATCAGAGGCAGTCATACTTGGAGGTTGAGAAGATGAGGGATCAAAAAAATATCCTTCAAAATAGAAAAGGACCACTACAGGAAGAAGCAGTGAGAGTAATTTTGGAATTAGCCACTATGCAAGGTAAGGTCAAGTAGGCAACGATTGAAGCATAGGAAAAAATTACAAACTTGACCATGCAAGGGGTAGAGGAGATATTAGAAACAAAGACCACAATAATTAAGGAGGTGGAGGCAGCAAAGGAAGCCTCTCAAAAAATCATTTTGGCATGGAAGAGCAGACAATAGGAATGAGTGGCTTGGGACGAGCCACATGTGAGTGTTGGGGGCCTATTGGACATGCAGTTTTGGAGACAATTTTGCAGTTTTGGATACAGTTTTGGGAAAAATAATAAGAATAGGAAAAGTGCACAGAAGAAGAATAAAGGCTAAGGATCATTCACCTAAGGCACATTAAGTAGGAAATCACGCAAAAGGAGGAAATTGCGTAGAAGG
Source organism: Picea engelmannii (assembly GCA_009831015.1). Lineage (NCBI taxonomy): Eukaryota > Viridiplantae > Streptophyta > Pinopsida > Pinales > Pinaceae > Picea > Picea engelmannii. The sequence continues at coordinate 203,462 of ML785933.1, forward strand.
AATACATCATACAGACTAGAGAATAAAGAAAACAAAATAATAAAGTCGACAGAGTAGAAAGTGAGAGAATAAAGCATGACAGAAGGATGACAACCCAACATTATATAAATATAAGAACAAAAACAAGAAAACAACATGCATATGGAAAAGAAACCGAACAACTAGTTAACTGAAGAAAATATGCATTGTAATGGGTTATTTTTGGGATGATCAGAATAGGGTTTTAAGCCCTAGATTTTTGTATAAATATGTAAAGAGTTGGGAGAATAGGGGTTATGTTCTGTCCTATTCTGAGAGGTTATTGATTGATGTTTGTGAGAGTATGGAATGAGTTTGTCGGGTTCTTGAGTCTTGAATTGTAAAATTATGTTGAAGAGAAGAATAAATGAATGAATGCGAAAAGGTGTTGCAAAATATCTGTCTTTTACGTGTTTGTGCTAATGAAATTTGTTGAATGCATGCTAGAGTATATTTACTTGATTTACTTTATATATTATCATGGGGAAATAACTATGGTGGTTATAGTAATGAATGTATGTTATAATTAGCACAAAATGGTAATCTGAATATGATAATGGCTAAGTAGCTGAAAAACATTTGAAAAATAATGCGCATAGAAGTAGTTGAGTCAGAATGAATAGGAAAATATAATCCCATCCCCTTAATGCTACAAAAACCTGGTTCTTGCAGTCCCAATAGATACCTCGGGTGAGACTTCATCTATGCAAGCAGGTGATGCCAAAAGGGTCGATGTCTAGTGGGTTTTGTTGGTCGGAAGATAATATTGAACCTAGGGTCTTACAACTGCACATAGCTCCAACACATGTTATGGTTAACAATGGTAAAAAGTGCTCAATACCGATTGACCCCCCCTCTCAGTATTGGTGAATATTCCAAAAAATCACCTGAATTTGATCCATTGCTTGAAATCAGAAGGGAAAACAAAATATTAGAAAGTTTACATAGGAAACTTTGACAATTTGACTCAGATTCTCAAACTGAAGTTATATGTTTATCAAGGATTTTCTCTCCTAATAAGATCATAATGAATTATTCTGGTGGTTTTAGAACTTCAAGAACAACTTCTTCATCATAGGTTTACGCTTCATCTCTAATCAGGAGCATGTACAATCATTTCAATCTGATTTAATCTACAAAAAATCCTACAAAGGTAATCAAGCAATATGGTTTATTTCAATTTGAAGAATATGCTAATGCTACCTCTTTGCATGCATCTTCTCCTTTGAAATTAAATCCAACAACTAATCCTCTTCCAAAATTTAAGGATCATTTTCTCAAATTCTCTAGAAGTGGAACTATATATGTGAATGAACATTTAGTTGCATTCTCAAACACATGTCATAATATAGGGGAAAATGACAATGATGCATCCGTGAGATTATTCATTAACTCTCTAGAAGGGAAAGTTGTTGCAGATTTTTTTGAATTACCACCTTAAGTTTTCTTAACTTGGGATGAATTATGTTATTGGTTTAAGTCTACTTACGACGTCCCCAAAGTCTAGTTGACTTGTTAAGAGATTATGATAATTTTATTTATAACAAAGGTTAAACAATAAAGTCTTTTAATTTACGTTTCACTAATTATATAATCAGATCCTTGAGGTTATCAAACCTCATAATTAGGATGATTTAATGCATTACCTTCTTATTATCATCATATATTAGAAGAGAAAAATGCTAATAGTTTAAGATTAGTAGTGCAAACTTGTTTAGAACATGCATAACTATTGACCAGAACAAGTCTCCCTATTGAATATTAGATTAAGTAGACTGATATGTCCACTGTATTATAGCTTGTACAAGATATGAGTAATAGGATGATTTCTTATGAGAGAAAGGATGTTTCTTCAACCTTTGCAGAAACTTCCACACAAGTTGTTTCAATAAAAAAAACCTCAAAATTTTCTTCCGAGGACAATATTGTCAAGGGAATGGTGTAATTTATATGAAGAAAACCATGACGAAAATACTTGTGAAGTGAGAAAGAATTCTAGAGAATGGATTTTTGGGAAAATATATGATTGTATAATTTATGCTTTAGACTGGGCTCATGAAAATGATGTAATGTGTTGTATACCTAATCATATATGTAAATATATTGATCCAGATTTAGGAGTGGAACGAACTGATTAATAGACTGAATACAATAAACACAGAGATACGTAGAACAACACAAATATCCAGTGAACAACATATTCTATTGAATAAATGAAATAGGCTGAAACTATAAAACTGCAGAAATGAAACAACTTGCTCGAATGGTGTTAGTTATCTTTGAGAAGAGATGTGGTTGCTACACACATTTGTCTAAGAAGAATGATTATAATGAGGCTCCAGAGGCCTTTTTAACATTACTCATGAATGCCAAAACCATATACATCAAAAAACCTAACCCTAGGAGGTGAAACGAAAAAATTCATGTGGGCCCCGATGGGTAAGTTGGTACCTCAACTTCCTAAGGTCGTAACTTTTTCATACAACCTCTATTTTATGCACGTGATAGTCTGTTGGAAATGTATTTTCGAGAACTACACATTACACCATCAAACTCTGACTTTGTCTATAGTTTGATTGTGGAAAGACAAAAAAACATTGTTTAGGGCCCCAAAATGGCCCTATAACTACAGAAAGATGTCTTGACATGAAAAAATCCAAAATAAGCCAGTTGGATTAGGTGGGAATCCACCAATCTCCACCTAGAAGATGTCTATGGATTGAAATAGCCCCAGAAGTGTAGAACCCACATTTACAAAGAAGTACAGAAGAACATGCTGAACTAAAAACTGTCAAGAGGAGCCAGTTGAAATAGGTGGGTGGCCACCAATATCCACCTGGATCACTCCTCCCCCCTTAGGAAGGAATGGTCTCCATTGCATTGAGTTCCCCCATCAGGTGAGGAAACTTTTGCTAAATTTGGCCCTGGGTGAGCCACTTTTCTTGGTGTACGAGTTTCCTTGCCTTGACAACCCGATAAAGTTGGATCCTTTGTTGGAGAGTTCCCTTGACCTGTGTATCCACTATCTGATCAGTGGATTCCTATTCCATGCAGTTAGGGTTGAGCTCTGTTGGTGTCAACTATTATGTAATCTATGAGATGTCCAATAATGGTGGAAAATATTGTCGAAGGAGGTCCACATTGAAAACTAGGTGCAAGCTAAGGGAGGGTGGAGTGTTGAGCTCAAAAGCATTGCTACCCACATCCTTGGTGATAGTTTAAGGCCCATATCAAAGTGGGAGGAGCTTCCGATGGGGCCTTGTAAGACTCTCTTTCTGCAAATGTAACCAGACCTTGTCTCCCACCTGAAACTGGTGCGATACCCTGTGTTGATCATGGTGCTTCTTGTAATTAACATTGTCTTTCTGTAAAATCTCATGGACCTATCAGCGGATGTGTTGAATCTGCTCAATGAATCTGGTGGCTTTTTCGGTCTCAGACTAAAAATGGGAAGATTTTTTCTGTGTGGTTGCAAGAGGTAGTGCAACATCAATGGGACCCAAGGGTTGGAATCCGAATCCCAGGCTATGGTCGATGGAGCTATGGAGAGATTATATGAAAAGATATTTTACACGACTATGGTTGAGTTATTAAGCATGTGTTTAATTAACCATTTAGGAAGTTGAATGAAAGAGGAAGAAGTATAGAAGAATCATAACAACTATATACACATATGCAGATCTGAAATAAAGCATAAAGAACAACAAACCATAACACCAATGTGATAACAGAGTTCGAAAATCTCGCCTACGTCTCCGGGCATTTGTCTTAGTGGGTGAGGCTTTCTTATTTCTATTCAAATCTCAATAAGTACATCAAAAAAGTTCAAAAAGGTTACAAAATGGACCTGGTATTGTTCTACCATATCTCTAGAACCCAACAAAAGAAATGACACTCAAATAAGATGACCAGAGCTCCCAGAAATGGCCCGCAAAGGCGTGCTCCTCAACAACTTCCCTACGTAAAAATGGCTTTGGCTTGGGAAATCTTCAGCATAAAACTACTATGAATGTCCTCCCATGGCCTCAAGAAGGCCCAATTTATATAGATATTAAGTCGATAACCATCTCCCAACTTCCCCCCAAGATCTGGCCTAAAAAAGGGCCCAATATCCCTCAAAAGGGAAAAAAATATTCAAATACGCTGAATAAAAAAAATAAAATCACTATTCTAAAGTGAAAACCCCACTTCTGCAATATATTTGGGCACAACTCCCAAATATTTGGCTCCTGGTCATATTGGAACGCTCCATGTGTCCAAGGGATAACTCCTGTGCACTAGCCCACTGACTGTTGGGCACCTGGTCCTATGCTACAACTCCACGTGACTCTGTCTTCTGTGTTTAGTTAAGCCCCCCGATATTCCAGCCCACGGTTAGGCCCTTGGTTGGTAGGATAGCCCGACCGACCAGAGCTAATCGTTCTACACTTGCACTATCACTTGAAAGAGGGCCCGGGTCATATGGAGGTTCGTTGTAACTGAGGGCTTGACACAAGTCACAACCGTGTGCCATTTGTTAAAAATTTGTTGGGCCATGGTTATATGTGGTGGTCTAGTGGTATACATTGCACCAAGGGTTGGGGCTAGCCCCAACCCTTTCTTTGCACATCCAAACAACCCTGCAAACTTAACTATAAGTTGAATTCTATAGTTAACAAGTAACTCTAGTAGGCAGGCTGGTATCCCAGCCTACACAAAGGCTTGGCACCCATAGAGGCCCATGGTTCGAACCTTACAAACTCCAAATTTTTTCAAACCAAACAACCAACACCTGGGTGCCACGTGGTACCTTCTCATTGGCCGAAAAAGCATGCCAAGTGTCAAATGCCAACTGGTCCATCTCTTCCATGTGTCTACCATGTCATCTTCCATGTCATCTCTACTTTCCCAGTCACCATCTACCACATGTCACCGTACGGGCATGACACATCATCTGTACAGACGTGCCACATGTCACCCTTATAGTGGTGACACATGTCACTCTCAGATTGGGCCACATGTTCGTCCATGTCAGTGTCTGTACACCCAATTAGCCTGCCATGTGTCACCTATAGAAGCTTCCAACTATTCCTGTCATGTCATTTGTACCTCTGTATGGCCTGTACAGTTAGCTTCCACGTGGCATTGTACGGACTATACAGTCATCATTTTTTTCCTTGTTTGGAAAAATGAACAGATCACCATAACTTGAGCATACAATGTCCATTTGAGCCCATTCAAGTTACGTTGGGTTTGTATTGACACGACCTAGACACACGTCCATTTTGAAGCAATTCTAAGAAATGTTATTTTTAGGCCTTTCTGAGCCCCATCAAGCTCTTGGATCCGATTATGGATCAAACCTCCCCACTAAAGGACCTTTTGTTCCCCAAAAGGTTATTGACTAGTCATCAATCTCGACATAGGCCACCCGACTTGTTCTATGTCTTTGAACTATGTCCTGTGCACATGTCCCATCAAGATCAATTGTAACACAATCATGACAATTGACAACATATTGTTAGCCATTTGTACCCTGTCACATCTTACTGAAGCTACTATCATCCATGTAGATAACATNACATTAATAATGACAGTATACAAAATATGACTATAAATAAGATGATATGTTTGTAATATTTGCATGACATAAGCTTATCTTGAAGCAAATTGTGATTGAGCTTCCATTCTACAGTCATCTCTTGTTCTTTCTTAAGATTGATTACTTGATTTGAAACAATTATAGTTTTTTTTCTTTCTTGAGATGCCTTATTTAATTGTTCCATTGTTTGAAGAGTTTTATTTTCTTTTACATGATGAGCATGAACCAGGTATTCTTGACCTGCTTTGGTTAAATGATATTGATTCTTTGCCTTGTAGAAGATTTCTTTACGATCGTACAAGTATGGAATACCTAAGACCATTCCACATTCACTTAGTGGCACCACTTCACATGTTACCTCGTCTACAAACTTAGATAAAATTCCAAATTTTAATGTGCACTTCTTGGTTATGTGCATTTGATGATTTTTTCTTATCCATTTAAGTGTGTAAGGCTTATGATGCATTTGTGTTTTTAACCCCAATTGCTTAACCAATTCCTATGAAATTAAGTTAGATTGAGATCCACTATCTATCAATGTATCAACCTTAGTGTGCTTCATGATGACCCTTATGTGAAACAAGTTACTTCCATAAACAAATCCTTCACCAATTTTACTTGTCATACCAACCAATGAGACTTTAGAATTGTCACCTGAATCTGATCCCAAGTCCGTGGGCCTTGTTGTCACTGCAACTATTTTCCTCCCTTTCTTTTCCTTGAACCACTTTGGCCTCTTCTCGGGATGAAATTGCCAACAAAAGTCCTCATCATGCCCCTCTTTCTTGCAATTCTTGCAAGAGGGATTCTCTTCCTTTATCACCAATGAATTTTCCTTTTTTCCATTCCACTTCCTTTTGTCCTCTTTCCTTGAAGAAGATTCCCCTGATACACCAACACTTATTTTCCCTGCTTCAATGTATGTCGCTTGAAAAAAAACATCATCAATATTAGTGGGTCCAAACATGAATACAGTGCCTCATGATGACCCTTATGCGAAACAAGTTACTTCCACAATCAAATCCTTCACCAATTTTACCTGTCATACCAACCAATGAGACTTTATATTTGTCACCTGAATGTGATCCCAAGTCTGTGGGCCTTTTTGTCACTACAACTATTTAACTCCCTTTCTTTTCCTTGAACCAATTTGGCCTATTCTCGGGATGCAATTTCCAACAATGGTCCTCATCATGCCCCTCTTTCTTGCAATTCTTGCAAGAGGGATTCTCTTCCTTTCTCACCACTGAATTTTCCTTTTTTCCATTCCACTTCCTTTTGTCCTCCTTCCTTGAAGATGATTCCACTGATACACCAACACTCGTTTTCCCTGCTTCAATGTATGTCGCTTGAAAAAAAACCTCATCAATTTTAGTGGGTCCAAACATGAAAACAATGTTTCAAATATGTGCAGGTAAACCTCCTATATACTTCATAAGTGTTTCTTGGGTATGTAAAGGAATATCTAACATCAATGCCATTTTACAAAATCCATCTGTGTATTCTTGCACTGTTTTTCCTTTTCTTAGTTTTAAATCTTTCCATTCAATTAACGCTTTCTCTTTATAACCCAAACGACATAATTTATTTCAAAGTGCAGAAATGAAACTTTGGCATGATGGAAATACATTACCCACTTGTTGCGTGCCATTTTGCAACTTGCTTTGCCATCAGATGAGTGTTGTGCCTGCAATTCTAAGGGATGCCAACTTGATATGAGTTTCCTCATCCTTGATCTGTTGCACACTGCAATAAACCCCCATCTTTCTAACAAAATTGTCAAGTCTCTCTGCATCAACTTCACCATCATATATGGGTAATTCAAATTTAACATCAAGTTTTAATAAAGACATTTATTTCTTATATTTATGGACATGTTTCTTTGCATTGGATCTGTTACTCCCTAAAGTTGCACTCGACTGGTAAGGGCAAGCTAGGGCATCATTGATTTTATTGCAAAGTATTTTTGAGGGTTTTATGATTTGATTTTGGTTTAATGGTTGAAAACTGGGTCAAGCTTACAACATGGCATGGAAATCAAGATTAAAACATCGCATATCCCACTGGCTGAATAATAGGTAGATACATAGATGGAGTAAACCAATTCAAGAAAAGAAAGTGAAATCTTCAATTTGTCAATTTCACAAAGTTTAGTTTCAATATATCATAAAGAAATAGGGGTATCAACTTGAAATCATTACTTGAAAATTATCTCTACAGCAAAATATTCACTTTATAAATTAACATTCAAGAACCAAAAAGCATTGCAATTTGAATAATAAATTCAAGCATGAAAATGAAATAACAGAGTAGAAAAGAGAAGGTCTAACCATCCATATGCCTTTTCTATTAAGTGTAAATTGAACATACATGCCTTTACAAAAATCTCCACAAAAAGTCTGTATAGATCTCCAAATTTTCGACCTCCATAAGGTCTGTCTTCTGTCTATTTAAAACAACTATGAAACTACCAGATCCTATTATCTAGGACAACTTTAAATGACTAGAATCAAAGAGTATCCAGATCATAAATTATATCCTTCAAAAATGAGCTACTATTTCCAAAATAGCCCACAGCTCAACAACTTAATATAACAAACATTGCCAGCAATACTCTACAAAATAGAGATTTTGTTTGACTCTATAAAGCATCTCGATATCTTAGCATCTCCTTGATCAAAACGAGTATTATTTGCCAAATCTCCTGGAGCACCTTTAAACGAAATTATAACCAATATTGATGTTACCTTTAAGATAAAATCGAAGCAGAGGCTTTGGCATTTTTCTGCTTGAGCTTTGTGGTTTACACAACATTGTGCCAGTAAAGTCTAAAATTGATTTCCATGAGTTCCTTAAGAAATGCCCTTTGCTCCTTCTTCTTCTTTTTAAGACTTTGAATTCTTTCTTGCCGGCGAGCATTCCACTGTTCTACCTGCATCTTTTCCTTCATTAACTGTTTTATAGTTTTCTAAAATTCTTTAATCTTTTCCTTATCAGATCTTATCTCGACCCTGAATCCTGAACAATCTTCAGAGTGTGTAGTTTCATTTAGATTTAAAGTAACACTGGGTTCTTTGGATTTAACATGATATTTTGAAATCAATCCTGAGCTATGTTCTTCTTCAGAACTTGATGAATCCATAGCTCCAGGTACATCTGGTAGGTAATCTGAATTTTCCATGTAATCCCGTGTTTCTTCATGAAATTCATTGATGCCTTTAGCCATCTCTTTAGACTTAGCTAATATAGTTGAGGCTCTCATTACAGGGCCTGAAAGTGGTGATAGTTTTCCTTTCCCTTTGCTGACAGATTTCTTGGGAAAAGGAGTCCTCTTTGCTTTTTTCCTGGTGCTTGTTTCAGCCTCCTCAGAATCATCATCTATGATTATGGTGTTTTATTTTTTAATGGAAGGATTGAACATTGCTTTTGAGTTCAGCCGATACTTATTAGTATCTCTGGTTGAATTTCTCTGAGGTCTTTGTGATACGCACACACCCTTTTTCCTTTTTCCTTTGACTGCAACGTTCCTTTTGCTGGAGGATGGCATTTCAATTTTGACTGCAGTTTGAGCAAATGAATTGTTTTATGACTCTGTCTCTTCTTTGACATCTTCCTCAGGAAGCACCTCATGTTTGGGATCCCATCTAGGTATTTTACTCCTACTCTTTTTAATTACCTTGCCATCAGAAGATTAATCTTTTACAAGGTTTTCATCGGCAACATCTCGACCCTGTTTAACAATTTTCCTCTCTCTGCCCTTTTCTGACTTATTTGATTTAACAACATGTTTCAAGGATTCTGTGAGCCAATTCCAGGGCTTTTGTAGTTCATTTAGGGAAGACATAATTAGGTTTTTAATCAAGACTTGATGGAACAAACTTCCCTTGACATTAGTGGAAATAGATTGTACCTTCTTGGACAGTTTTGTCAAACTTTTAAGCGAGAAATAATGAAGGTTTAAAGGGTAGTCACCATTTAGATGCATCAATATTATGATATGATAGATATAGATCAAAGAAAACCTCCCTTCGCAGGTGATGTATCTGTGAATCACCACCAGGGCAGTGTGCCATTCGGGTCGGACCCAGCTGCGAGGAATTCCCCTTCTCCAATCCGGATTCTGCTTCTCTAGAAGGAGGAATTGATTCACAAACTCAGTGACCACGTGTTCCTTCTTCCACCATATTTCCCCTCCAACCACAAGCCTGCAAGCCTTGGCTATAGTCTTCTTTGTCACCAACATCAACATTTTTCCAATTTCGACTTCATGACCATCGAAATTCAAAGCAAATTCCAGGGAAACCCATTTGTCATATCCTTGAAATGTAGTGAGGAACTGAAACCACCCAGCGTCTCTAAATCTTTGAGCCATTTGAGGGTAGGCTTCAAGGAGTTCGACACCTTTTGGTTTGATTCTGGCCACTTGTCCACTACTCTTTAGCGCCATTTCAACTCAAATCTGCAACTAACGCCCTCGGGTTCCAAATTTCCTTCCTGCAATTGCTAATATGCTTGATTCTTTGAATGGATGCCTATATTTATTCCTGCAGGGTTGAACTTAAAACAACTCGAACTTATCACATAATAATCATTAAATAACAGGGGATCTTGAAATGAACACTACGCGTGTGTATAGCGATTATGTTCTGAACATGCTGGATTTAGAGATGATTACCAAATTCTCGTGGGAAAACACGAAATCTTAGCTCATGATCTCGTTATCATAACTAAATCGGGATAGCAGGCGCACAATTTGGCATGATTATTTGGCGCTACAGGAATAGGCTTATTCCCATAGCGCGTTTTGACAATTTAAAATTTGAAATTCCAACGGCATAAAGGAGACACTTCTAGTTTAAACAATGTTTTTCATAACCAAAACTCAAACAAATCATCAAAAATGAATGCAAACCATGAAATATAAAAAATCTTAAAAAATGAAAACAGCTAAAAACAAAAAATGAGGAATGGATAAGGAGGGTTTTAGGACAGGGGTTTCTTACTTAAACCAAGACAAAAGTAGAGACTAACATTGGCTCCTTATGGGGAAGGCGTTTTTATATTAAACTCCAAGAACTGCAGACCATTGCCTTCCTTTATCTCTGATTCATTTATTTCCCTGTGACTGTCTGTCTTTTATTCACTGCATAACTGTAAAAGAAAGTCCATTGGGTATATGGAGTCTTTATTGAAAGAAAACCTACTGTACTAACTCTAACCTGTCGTACTTTTAGATGAAATAATGCGTCAAGAACCTCCCATTCACCGGGCCCCCAAAAATTTCAGTGTTATCTAAATTATGAAGGAGGAAAGTATTATTGTTCATTACCTTGGTTATCCTGAAAGGACCATACCACAGATTATTAAACTTTCCATGTTTTTCTTTATCTTCTCTCCTGGCATCCCATCTCAATACCAAATCTCCTTCATTAAAAACATATTTCTTGGTTCCTTTATCAAATGTGGCCTTGATTTTGTTCTGATGAGCAACAGATTTCTGGTTAACCTGTTCTCTGGCCTGCTGAACTTCAATGAGCTGAAAAACCCTTCTTTGTACATCATTGGGTTCTTCCTGTTCTTCTTGCAAAAATTTCAAAACTGGCAGGCCCAATTGAGTCGGAAGGACAGCTTCTGTGCCATATACCATCTGGAAAGGAGATGTCCCAATAGATTTCTTGTTGCTGATGCGATCAGCCCATAAAGAAAATTTCAACTTAGAATCCCATGCTTTTTTATTTTTTGCCAGCAACTTTTTGATAATCCTTACTAGTGTCTTATTGGAAATTTAGCCAACCTGTTTCCCTGAGGGTAGTAGGGAGTAGAATGAACCAATTTGATATTGTATTTATTACATAATTCAAGCATGGACTTCGACTTAAAATCCTGTGTGTTATCAGTGACCAACTTTTTAGGACAGCCAAACCTAGAAAAAATATATCCCTCTAGAAATTCCATGATTACCTTGTCTGTAGCATTTCGAGTCAGAATTGCTTCTATCCACTTTGTAAAGTAATAAGTGGCTGTGAGAATCCATCTATAGTGCCCTGATGAAATGGGATTAATTTCTCTAATGAAATCTAATCCCCACTATTGGAACGGTCTGTGTGCAATGATTGGTTTCAGAGGCATGGATAGAAGTTTCTGTTTTCCGGAAAATTTTTGACAGGGTTCACATGCCATGACCTGAGCAAAAATATCTGAGAATAGAACTGGCCAGTAATAGCCTGCTCTCAGGATTTTGAAGGCAGTTTCCTTCCAATGATGATGACCTCCGCAAACACCATGATGCAAATCTTGAAAGATTTGTTTAGCCTCTTTTTCATCCACACATCTTAATAGAAAAATATTGGGATCTTTCCAAAACAGGGTTTGATCAATAATGCAATAGTTTACAGCTTTCAACTTTAATGATCTATATTTTGATTTGTCTAATTCTGGGGGAGATTGAAAATTTAGCAAGAAAAACACGATGTCCTTATACCATTCTAAAGAAACATATTTGTTGTTTATTTGTAAATCATTTTCTTCAATCTGAACAAAAGAGTCCTATGTCATATCTGAAAGATGGTATAATCCAATTTCTTTGTAATTGGATTCCATCATCAATTTGGTGAGACCCTGTCCCTTTATCAGCTGGGTAGGCTTTATGGTGATATCATATTCCAAGATTTTTGTTATCCATTTCCCCCTCTTACCTTCACAATCAGGCTGAACCAATATTTCTTTGACTGCACTGCTTGGGACATAAGCAGTAATTTTTGATTGAAGAATATATACTCTGAAAGATTTTAAAGCCTTCACTAAGGCATAAGCCTGTTTTTCTATTAGATCATACTTCAGTTCAAAATCCCTGATATTTTTTCTAAAGAATGAGATAGGCTGCTCGTGACCTTGTTCATTTCTTTGCAGAAGAACAATGGCTATAGTATTTTCTGATGCAAATGAAAAAATTATGAATTCTTTTGAAAAATCCGAGCTAATTAGAATAGGTGCCTGAACAATAGCCTGCTTGATATTTTCGAAGGATTATCTTGCCTCCAGTATCCACTTAATTTCTACATCCTTTTTCATCATATCAGTGATGTATTTGGCAATCTATGCAAAGTTAGGTATAAACCTCCTCAAAAAATTAATCTTACCAATGAAGGACTGAATGGACTTTTTATTTCTCAGAATGTCGATTAGCTGAATAGCCTTTACTCTTTCTGGATCTATTTTAATTCCTTCAGGCGAAACAATATGTCCAAGAAGCTTACCTTCCTCCATGGAAAAATGTGATTTTTTGGGATTAAGTGATATGTCGTACTTCCTGCATTTCTCAAAGGTCTGCTTCAAATGCTGTAAATGATATTCATCTGATGCTGAAAATACAATGATGTCATCAAGGTAAATTACCACAAACCTGTCTTTCTCGCCAATGAAATCTATATCCATAGCTCTTTGAAATGTAGCCCCAACATTCATCAACCCAAAAGGCATCTTTTCATACATAAAGGTGCCCCATGGAGTGGTAAAAGCTGTTTTCTTTTTGTCTTCTTCCATTACTGCTATTTGATTGTACCCTGAATATCCATCTAGCATAGAAATTATTTTTTCACCAACAACCTTTTGTAAGATATAATCCATCTTTGGTAATGGATAATTATCTTTTAGAGAACATCTGTTTAGATTCCGAAAGTCTACACAGAGCCTTATCTCTCCGTTCTTTTTCCTGACGGGCACAAGGTTTGCTACCCATTCTGAGTATCTTAGTGGCACTATGATTTTTGCTTCTAGCAACCTCTTCAATTCCTTTTCTATTATTGGTAACAGTAAAGGATTGAATTGCCTGACTTTCTGTTTTACAGGTTTGGATCCAGTTTTTAGAGGGATTTTATGATGAATAATTTATGTATCAAACACTTTCAAATCTTCATAAGACTAGGCGAATATATCTGAATATTGTTTCATTAATTCAATATATGCTTCCTTTTGCTTTTTTGATAATCTCCTGGATACTTTTACCAACTTGGGATTTACATTTGAACTAATGTCATAGTCTTCTACGTCTGTCTCTTCTGTTTGGATAACAACCTTCTTGGAGACATCATTGTGATCGAATAGTCTTTCTAAAGGAACCAAACCCTTAGGAAAATGGTTTGTCTTAAATTCGATGATCTTGTGACCAACAATAGTATCTTGAAGAATTTCTGCAGTGTGTATTTATGATTCTGCTTCATCATCATCTTGATCAATTAAAATGTTAGAAAACTCCTCAATGGTTTTCATAAATCTCTGAATTTCCTCATCATCTTTAAAAACCTGCCAATGTTTTATATTATCTGGGATTGAAGGTCTGTGTATGACTTCAATTTGAAACTTCAGATTAGAAAACATCGGAGTTTTAAAATTGCTTGCTGCAACTGCCAAGGAATCAACCTACTGATTTAAATCCCTGTGAACAAAAGTAATATTGAATGCCAAGAAGAAGTTATCTATATAATCCCACACCTCATTTCTATATTGTTTCAATCTTTGCTTCTTGGTTTGATATATGTTTCTAACCTGGTGAACAATAAGTTCAGAATCTCCAAAAACAGACAACTCATCTATTCCCATGTCTCTTGTAGCTTTCAATCCTAACAACAAAGCTTCATACTCACTGATATTATTAGTGGTGACAAATTCAAGTTTATATGACATTGGAATAACCTCCTTGGTAGGGGAAATGAAGACAATACCAGCTCTGGAACCTTCTTTAGAACTAGCCCCATCAAAATACATTTTCCAAACCAAATGATCTTCACTATCTCTTACTGTAGTTGTCGACTTTCTGACTGATACCTCTGCCATTTCTTCATCCATATGAAAAATAGAAGATCCCAGATCATCTTCTACAACATATATAGGGTGATTAGTGGGATTATCATGATCACTTACCAAATAAGCCAGTCTGACTTTTCTGTATAACCTCCGTTGTTCACCACCAAAAACAGGTATGGTTGCGTAGCTTAGGTCCATCTGCAGAGTGCCCCCCACCTTTTTAGCCCAAGATCTCAAAAGAAGCATCCCAAACTTTGGTGGCATGTCAGCCACGATAACATCTAACACCACACTCTTCATAGGTAATTGGGAAAGAGTTACAACCACATCTTTCATAAGTCCAAGACATTTGAATTTCTTGGAATCAAAAGAATAAAGATCATGATATGGTCTAGTAATGTCTAACCCTAATTCTTCCATGACCACCTTAGGCATGACATTATGCGAAGCACTAGAATCCATTAAGGAATTGTGTAGTATCGTTTCATGAATATTTAGTGAAATGTAGAAAGGTGGAGAGGCATCAATTTTGTCTTCAATGTGAGGGCCAATAGTAACAACAAGATTTTCATCTTCAAGGTTGATTGTATCTGAGAAAATGACATTAGCTGGAGCTTATAGAGCCTTAAGGACAGTTTTTCTGAATGGTTCTGTTTTCAAAAGTTCTAATAATGGTACTGGAATTTTAATTTTGTTGATTTCATGTTCAATATTGAAAGAAGAGACATTTTTGTCTGGTTCCCTTATATCAGCAGTGCTATGTTTGACAGGTTGCTTTAAAGAATGATCTATTTGAATATTAGGAACACCTTTGATTGCCCATGTCTTTCCTGAAGTACTGGCTTTGTTTGTAGAAATAGGTATGTCTACTTTAGGTGCCTGAGAACCAGATATGAGATTGTATCTTTTCCCTGTGGTTTCATGCTGAACAATCTCCTCTTCATCCCCTTCCTCAAACTGATTTGCAATCAAAGTATCTTCATATTCTTGTTGTGTTACATGTAAAGGGGTTGATTCAGAATCAGTCAAGTGAACTGCAGAGTCTTCTTCTGTACCATCATTAGCTTCCTCCTCATCTACTACATTATTCTGAAAAGGAGGTAATACCTTTTGGTTATCTTGATTTTTTCTTTCTCTTGGTAAAATCTAGGGTACATTGTTTGGTCTCCTGAATTGATTTGGATTTTTATATCCACCCTCTTGTGTAGGTCTATTGGGTTGTTTTTGTTCAATATTCAACCTTGCCATCTCAGAAGTCAAAGTTTTCAACATCTTTGTCATTTCATCCATTTTAATATCGGATGATGAATTAGAAGATGAAGGCATCTCTTCTTTTTGCTTTTTTCTATCTCTGTCATTTCTAGATTTCAATTTGTCTACCTCAATAGCTGCATCTTGCATTAGGCTGAGGGTAGTAGCTCTCCTTTCCCTAAGCAATAATGAAAATTCAGCATCGAATGCATTGGAAAATGTGATTTTGGCTGATGCCTCTGAAGGTTTTATCTCTTCTAGAATTTTACCGTACATCAGATTGAACCTTTTGGTAAAATCAGGAATTGATTCTCCTTGTTTCCTTCTTAAAGCACCAAATTCAGTAAGGTAATACTGAAAATATTTTTTATCTGCCCATCGATTTAGAAAAGATTCATCTAAAGCTATAATATTAGCTATTGAGTTAGCAGGCAAACTTCTGAACCACTTTCTTTCTTCCCCATCTAAGCTTTGTATGAATAATCTCATCCATACATCAGCATGTTCTACATTAAAATTGTCTGCAAAACTATAAAATGAATTCAAATGTTCTTCAACATTAATTGATCCTTCTCCATTAAATCTGGGCAAATATCTCATCTAATCGTTTGGTGGAAAAGCATACATGACTTGAGGAAGTACCAGAGGGGCATACATGGCTGCAACTATTTGGTCCATTCTATTTGCGGCCATATTAGCTGTGTTTGGATTTTTGGGAATAAGCAAGATTGATGATGCTGTAGGTGAAACAATCCCTTGTGCTTTACAATTTATATGTATTGTCCCTAAGTCTTGTCTTTCAATAGATGTAGATTTCTCTTCTGGACTTTGATCAACTAATGGATTGAGAAACAAAGGATTATCAAAGTAATAATAATGTGTTTCGAAATCTTCAAGTGATTCATAAGATGACGCAGAAGTCTCTGTTTCACTCTTAATACTTGTGCTGGGAACTCTCAAATATCCAGTTTCAGACAACAAGTATGGAAATTCCTATTTAATAAGCTCAATAAGCAACTTCCTTTGTTCTGAATTTAATTCTGAAACATTTGTTGGGAATGAAATTGTATCAGACTTAACAACAGGCTTATTTTCACTTTCAGGTTTCAAATCTTCATTTGCCTGGGTTTTAATGATTTTAGAAGATTCTTCCTGAGAACTTTCTGAAGATAATTTCCCTTTTGAATGTGAAGACTGACTAGGAAGAACTTTAGGCTTTCTTAGTATTTTTTTAGGGTCTAGCACTGCTGCTACAGGCTCAGGATCTGGATTTTTCCTGGTTACTGGTCTCTTATTTGATGGTGGAGGATTTTTTGGAATCTTAGGTCCTTTCCCTTCTTTCTTAGGAGACAGAATTACTACAGAGGAGTCGCCAGGTGAATAATCACAATCTTTAGAAAATGTCCAAAATCTTGTTCACCATCAAGATCTGAATCTAAACTTGTCGTTTCCCCAAGGAAGTTATCTTCGTTTCTTCGCTCCCCGGCAACGACGCCAAAAATGTTAGTCCCTAAAGTTGCACTCGACTGGTAAGGGAAAGCTAGAGCATCATTGATTTTATTACAAAGTATTTTTGAGGGTTTTATGATTTGATTTTGGTTTAATGGTTGAAAACTGGGTCAAGCTTACAACATGGCATGGAAATCAAGATTAAAACATCGCATATCCCACTGGCTGAATAATAGGTAGATACATAGATGGAGTAAACCAATTCAAGAAAAGAAAGTGAAATCTTCAATTTGTCAATTTCACAAAGTTTAGTTTCAATATATCATAAAGAAATAGGGGTATCAACTTGAAATCATTACTTGAAAATTATCTCTACAGCAAAATATTCACTTTATAAATTAACATTCAAGAACCAAAAAGCATTGCAATTTGAATAATAAATTCAAGCATGAAAATGAAATAACAGAGTAGAAAAGAGAAGGTCTAACCATCCATATGCCTTTTCTATTAAGTGTAAATTGAACATACATGCCTTTACAAAAATCTCCACAAAAAGTCTGTATAGATCTCCAAATTTTCGACCTCCATAAGGTCTGTCTTCTGTCTATTTAAAACAACTATGAAACTACCAGATCCTATTATCTAGGACAACTTTAAATGACTAGAATCAAAGAGTATCCAGATC
>ML785933.1:229342-240468 GCA_009831015.1 Picea engelmannii
TATACTTGGTACATGGTTGGATGCACTTGTTTATGGTACAAGTTGATTACAGGTTGTTTGGCACAGGTTGGTGCATGGTTGATGCTCTTGTTTATGGTACAGATTGATATCTGTTGAGGATTTTTGCCTCATCTCAGTTGGTGTTGATAATGTAAGATGAGTATTGCATATAGAGCTGGTGTTCTTGTAGATTTGTACTCTATTCAGTTGTTGTTGATAAACCCCAAGGATTGTAGTCCGTAATAAAAAGAAAGTTGTACATACATCTTGTGTTCTTTGTGTTCATTGTGGTGATGACTTGTTGATGATATATTGATGATATACGTTGCTGATATGTGCTCACATATAACTGGTTATAAATGACAACAATGGGTAATGAATAAATGTTGAATGCTAATTGATGAGTTTTTGTGAAAGAGGGAAGTTTTGGGAAAAGGAGCCCCACACTCATTCACCCCCCCTCTAAGTGTGGTAGGTGTGTCCAACAATAGTTTTCCTTTTCCTTTGCTGACAAATTTCTTGGGAAAAGTAGTCCTCTTTTCTTTTTTCCTGGTGCCTGTTTCAGCCTCCTCAGAATCATCATCTATGATTATGGTGTTTTCTTCTTTAATGGCAGGATTGAACATTTCTTTTGAGTTCAGCCGATACTTATTAGTATCTCTAGTTGAATTTCTCCGAGGTATTTGTGATACGCACACACCCTTTTTCCTTTTTCCTTTGACTGCAATGTTCTTTTTGCTAGAGGATGGCATTTCAGTTTTGACTGCAGTTTGAGCAAATGAATCATTTTCTGACTCTGTCCCTTCTTTGACATCTTCCTCAGGAAGAACCTCATGTTCGGGCTCCCATATAGGTATTTTACTCCTCTTTTTAATTACCTTTCCATTAGAGGATTCATCTTTTACAGGGTTTTCATCAGCAACATCTTGACCCTATTTAACAAATTTCCTCCCTCTGCCCTTTTTCGACTTATTTGATTTAACAACATGTTTCAAGGATTCCGTGAGTCAATTCTAGGGCTTTTGTAGTTCCTTTAGGGTAGACATAACTAGGGTTTTAATCAAGACTTGATGGAACAAACTTCCCTTGACATTAGTGGAAATAGATTGTACCTTCTTGGACATTTTTGTCAAACTTTTAAGCAGGAAATAAGGAAGGTTTAAAGGGTAGTCACCGTTTAGATGCATCAATATTCTGACATGATAGATATAGATCAAAGAAAACCTCCCTTCGCAGGTGATGTATCTGTGAATCACCACCAGGGCAGTGTGCCATTCGGGTCGGACCCAGCTGCGAGGAATTCCCCTTCTCCAATCTGGATTCTGCTTCTCTGGAAGGAGGAATTGATTCACAAACTCAGTGACCACGTGTTCCTTCTTCCACCATCTTTCCCCTCCAACCACGAGTCTGCAAGCCTTGTATATAGTATTCTTTATCACCAACATCAACATTTTGCCGATTTCGACTTCATGAACATCGAAATTCAAAGCAAAATCCAGGGAAACCCGTTCGTCATATCCTTGAAATGTAGTGAGGAACTCAAACCATCCGGTGTCTCTAAATCTTTGATCCATTTGAGGGTAGGCTTCAAGGAGTTTGACACCTTTTGGTTCGATTTTGGCCACTTGTCCGCTATGCTTTGGCGCCATTTCAAATCAAATCTGTAACTAACTCCCTCAGGTTCCGAATTTCCTTCCTGCAATTGTTGATATGATTGATGCTTTGAATGGATGCATTTATTTCTTCCTGCAGGGTTGAACTTAAAACAACTCAAGCTGATCACATAATAATCATTAAATAACAGGGGATCTTGAAATGAACCCTGCGCGTGTGTATAGCGATTATGTTTTGAACATGCTGGATTTAGAGATGATTACCAAATTATCGTGGGAACACATGAACTCTTAGCTCATGATCTCATTATCATAACTAAATCGGGATAGCAGGCACACGATATGGCATGATTATTTGGCTCTACGGGAATAGGCTTATTCCCGTAGCACGTTTTGACAATTTAAAATTTGAAATTCCAATGGCATAAAGGAGACACTTCTAGTTTAAACAATGTTTTTCATAACCAAAACTCAAACAAATCATCAAAAATGAATGCAAACCATGAAATATAAAAAATCTTAAAAAATGAAAACAACTGAAAACGAAAAATGAGGAATGGATAAGGAGGGTTTTAGGACAGGGGTTTCTTACTTAAACCAAGACAAAAGTAGAGACTAACAGGATCTAGAACTTGAACTTGAAGAAGAAGGAGAAGAAGGAGGTGAAGATGGAAGTGAAGGAGGAATTTGAGGAGGATCCTCTCCTTATTCACTTTTCCCCTTTGAATATTCACCAAGAACTAGTCTTTTTCGTTCCAAGTAATCATCATACAAAACCTTCATCATCTCCGACATAACAAAGAGAGTTTTTCGAAACTCTTTCTCATCCTGAGAAAGACCCTCTTCCGATGCCATCCTCTCACTTTGAGAAGTTCTTTTGCTCAATCCAATCAATGGATTCTTTTCAACAAGATCACCTTCACCACAAAGTAGCTTTTCCCTAGTTAACATGCAAAACTCAAATCCAAACGTCAACTAGAATTGATACCACTTGATTCGAAAAGATCTTTTACACTACTATGGTTGAGTTATTAAGCATGTGTTTAACTAACCATTTAGGAAGCTGAATGAAAGAGGAAGAAGTATAGAATAATCATAACAACCATATACACATATGAAGATATAAAATAAAGCATAAACATCAACAAACCATAACACTAATGTGATAGCGGAGTTCAACAATCTTGCCTAGATCTTCGGGCCTTTGTCTCAATGGGTGAGGCTTTCTTATTTATGTTTAAATCCCAATAAGTAAATCAAAATAGTACCAAAAGGTTACAAATATGTTTTGGTCTTGTTCTACCAGATCTCTAGAATCCAACAGAAGAAACAACACTCAAATCGGATGACTGGAGCTCCCAAAAATGACCCGCAAAGGTGTGCTCCTCAAAAACTTCCCTACATAAAAATCGATTTGGCTTGGAAAATATTCAGCATAAAACTGCTCTGAATGTCCTCCCATGGCCCCAAGAAGGCCTAGTTTATATAGATCTGAAGTTGGTAACCATCTCCCAACTTCCCCCCCAAGATCTGGCCTCAAAAAGGGACCAATATCCCTAAAAAAGAGCCAAAACATCTCCAAATTTGTTGAATAAAAATAATAAAATCACTATTCTAAAGTGAAAAACCCACTTCTGCAATATATTTGGGCGCAAACCCAAAATATTTGGCTCCTAGTCGTATTGGCATGCTCCAGGTGTCTAAGGGATAACTCATGCGCGCTGGCCCACTGACTATTGGGCATCTGGTCCTATGCTGGAACTCCACGTGACCCTATCTTCCATGCTTAGTTAAGCCCCCTGAGATTCCAGCCCACAGTTAGGCCCTTGGTTGGTGGGCTATCTCGACCAACCAGGGATAATCGTTCTACACTTGCACTATCACTTGAATGAGGGCCTGGGTCATTTGGAGCTTCATTGTAACCACGGGCTTGACACAAGTCACAACCATGTGCCATGTGTTGAAGCTTTGTTGGGCCATGGTTATATGTGGTGGTCTGGTGGTATACATTGCGCTGAGGGCTAGGTCTAGCCCCAACCCTTTCTCTACCCATATGAACAACCCTACAAACTTAACTATAAGTTCAATGCTATAGTTAACAAGGAACTCTGATAGGCGGGATGGTAGTTTGGCCTACACAAAGGCTTGGCACCCATAGAGGTCAGTGGTTTGAACCTTACAAACTCCAAAATTTTGCAAACCAAATGACCAACACCTGGGTTCCATGTGGTAGCCCACATCTAGGCCACGTGGCACCTTCTCATTCATCGAAAACTGATGCCAAGTGTCAAAAAATGACTGGTCCAACTCTGCTACGTGTCTTCCACATCATCTTCCTTATCAGATCTACTTTCCCACTCATCATCTACCACATGTCGTCATATGGGCGTGCCATGCCATTCGTTACGGACGTGCCAAGTGTCACCCTTACAGTGGTGACACATTTCACGCTCAGATTGGTCCACCTGTCCATCCACGTCAGTGTCTGTATGCCTAGTCAACCTTCCATGTGTCACCTCCAGAAGATGCCAACTATGCCTACCACATCAGTTGTACGACCTGTACAGTCAGCTGCCACGTGGAACTATACAGATTGTACACTCATCATTTTTTTGCATGTTTGGAAAAATGAATATATCACCATAACTTGAGCATATGATGTACGTTTTATCCCATTCAAGTTTCTTTGGGTTCATATCGACAAGGCCTACCCACACGTCTATTTTGAAGTCATTCTAAGAACTTTGATTTTTAGGCCTTTCTGAGCCCCATCAAGCTCCTGGATCCAATTCTGGATCAAGAGAACTGTTGTAATTGTGTTGAACATAGGGAATAATCTCATCCCATTTACACAAATTATTAGAGTTGTACATGCACAGGATGTGCACAATCATCCAATTGATGACCTTTGTTTGGTTGTCGGTTTGGGGTTGAAAAGCAGTGGATTTAATGAGCTTGATGTCCAATAGTGACCAGAGGCTCGACCAAAATGTGTTGAGGAACCTATTTTCCCATTCAGATATGATGGCCCGTGGTATCCCAAAATGGACCCACACTTGTTCGAAGAAGAGATTGGAAGTATATTCTGTTGTGATGTTCTTCTTGCAGGCTGTGAGGATGGCCATCTTTGAAAACCGATCAACTACCACAAATACACAAAAATTGCCTTTCTTAGTGGATGGAAGACCATACATGTAATCCATCAAGATGGATTCTAAAGGCTTCTCGGGAGTAGGAAGAGGGGTTTATAAGCCTTTCTTCTTGATGGAGGACTTGTTAATGGAAGAGGCAGTGCAAGATATGATATACTTGCTAACGTCCTATTGAAGTTTTGTCCAATAAAAAGGTTTCTGTAGATCGACCACATTTTTCTCCACACCAAAATGTCCTGCCATCCGACTGTGGTGAGTTTCCCAAATCAGATTTTCATGCTCACTTGTAGGAACACAAAGATGGCCCATATGGCATAACAGTCCATCATGGATGTGAAAATCAGTGAAATTCACGCCTGTACCAAAGAGTTGATAGGTGGTGGCGAAGTCTAGATCTTGCTGATAAAATTGGGGCCACTCACATGACTCATGTCCACATGAATGGAGCACAGTGGTGAGTGCAGCCACAAGAGGTCGAATGAGGAAGTCAATGACATGATTTGTGGTCCCCGTATTATACTTGATGTTGAGATGGAACTATTGCAGGTAGGTGGACCACTTTTGATGGCGGTTGTTCTGCAACTTCCCCTATGTCTGTATGAACTGCAGAGGCTTGTGATTAGTGTGGATTATTGTCTCCTTTATGAGAATGTAATGTTTCCATTGATGATAGGTTTGTACAATGGAATACATTTCCTTGTCATAGGTGGGGTATTTTCGGACAATATCTGAGAGTATCTCACTATGGTATGCCACCAGATGACCCTATTGAGTGAGAACTACACCTACAACATAGTCAAATGCATAAGTTGTTGCAAATTAGGAAAGGAGAGTACTGGAGCTCAGCACAAGCGATGCTTCACATCATCAAATGCTCATTTTTGTTCCTTCCCCCACACAAACTTTGCCCTGCCATCTCCCTTGGTCACTTGGTTGAGGGCCCATGCAATATGGGAGAATCCCAACATGAACTATCGGTAGAAGTTGGCCAGTCCCAAGAAGCTCCAAATATCGATTAGTGTGGTCTAGGCTAGCCAGTCACGGATGACTTGGATATTAGCTGGATCAACATGTACCCCATTCTAATCAACAATTTATCCCAAGTATTGGACCATGTTCATGCCAAAGGAGCATTTTTCCAAGTTGGAATGTATCTTGTGCTATCGTAGAGTGCTCAAAACCTATTGAATATGTTGCATGTCCTCCTCCCAAGTTCTATTGAAGATGAGGATGCCATCCAAATATACCACCACAAGAGAGTCGGTGAAGGGTCTCAATACATCATCCATCAACCTCATGAAAGTGGTTGGTGCATTTATTAAGCCAAAGGGCATGACCAACCATTCGAAGGTACCTTCTTTAGATTTTAAATTTGTCTTCCATACATGATTTGGTTCGATGGGAACCTGGTGGTAGCCAGACTTTAGGTCAATCTTGTTGAATAACTTTCCCCCCTTGATTTGGTCAAGAAGGTCATCAATTCTAGGAATTGGGTACCAGTTCCCGACTGTGATTTTGTTTAATTCTCTGTAATCAATGCAAAGTCGCTAGGTCCCATCCTTATTCTGCACCAATACAATTGGGCTATCGCAAGGGGAGGATTTGGGTATGATGTGCCCATTTTGAAGAAGCTCTTGAATTTGACGCTTGATTTCATCATTTTCCATCAGCGAGTGACGATAGACTGGTCCATTAGGCATAGGTGCACTGGGGGTTAGATCAATTGGATTCTTTACTTGGAAGTGCATCAGTAACCTGATGGGCAAGGAGAAGATGTCTATGTACTCTTCCATGATCCTGTCCACTTTCTTTTGTTGCAAAGAGAGGCTATGTGTAGAGGCCATGAATGTGGCGATGACCTTCTTCTTGCTGTGAGCATGGATCACAAAGAAGACGAATTTATCAGTTTATGAAATGACCTTACTGCATTACTTAACAAATGTTAAATAAATAGTGGTAGGTGGAACTACCTCTGGTATCCTATACAATTTTTCTGCACCAATACAATCGGGCTACCGCAAGGGGAGGATTTGGGTATGATGTGCCCATTTTGAAGAAGCTCTTGGATTTGACGCTTGATTTCGTCATTTTCCATCAGCGAGTGATGATAGGCTAGTCCATTAGGCATAGGTGTACCAAGGGTTAGATCAATTGGATGCTTGACTTGGAAGTGCATCGGTAACCTGATGGGCGAGGAGAAGATGTCTATGTACTCTTCCATGATCCCATCCACTTTCTTCTATTGCAAAGAGAGGCTCTGTGTAGAGGCCATGAATGTGGCAATGACCTTCTGCTTGCTGTGAGCACGGATAAAAAAGAAGATGAATTTCTCGGTCTGTTAAATGACCTTACTGCATTTCTTAACAAATATTAAATAAATAGTGGTAGGTGGAACTACCTCTGGTATCCTATACAATTTTATACCCAAAGTAATAATAACACTGCGGGGTCTAGAGTCACACACAACATGACGCTTCCACAAATATGGTTTTCCTAAAAGAACATCAAAAACTTCAAGGGGATAAATATCACACAATACCTCATCTTTGAAAGTCCTGATGTCATAGGGAAGATGACACTATTGGATGACAAAAAGATCTCTTCCTTGGCAAAGCCAATCGATGGTGAAGGGATACGGGTGTGGTGTCATCACCAAGTCCAACCTCTTGAAGACCTTTGCTGAGATCAGGTTCTTCTGACTATCACTATCAACAATGAAATGAAGTGGAACCCCCTTTACCCACATATGTGAGTGAAAGAGGCATTCCCCTTCCTCTGGTTCTTCGGTTTCATTTGGTTGTACTTTGGTGGTAGAGACAATGGAACTAGGTTCAACATCGATAATCTACTTCGCTCCTTCTAAAATTGATTCAGAGTTAGAATCAAAATTTGACTCCAAAGCCTTCAACTCGACCATGAGTGACTACTTGGAGTGGAATTCTTCAGTGTTGTGCCAAGGGAGTTTATGGTATTCACACCATTTTCTCGTGTCCTTTTTCGACTTCTTGTTACCCTTTTTGTGTTGCGGCTTGGACTGGTTGTCTTGAGAGTGGCCATATTTTCTCTATCCCTTGTTGTGTGGGTTGGGACCGACTTTACCCTTCTTCGGCTATCAGGAGTTTGCATATCCAAACTCTTGCCTCTTCTGCTTAAATTTTTGCTCGATCTTGACAACATATCTATAAGACATACCTAGTGATGCAATGTCTAGAAAATCCATTTCTGTTTGAATGTATCTATGAAAATAATCGCAATATTTGAGCACCAGATGTCTCTCAGAGTCTTTGATACCCAATTTGGTGCACAAGGTATGGAAAATATTAGTGAAATCGTGTACTATCTGGTCCCTTTCCTGACACAGGGTGGTCCATCTGGTGTAATAGTCCTCGTAGCTTTCAACCGGGTAGTAATGTTCTTTAATGACCTCCTAGAAGGAATCCCATGTAGGGGTGACCACAAATATTGAATATTCCTCTATGGACCTCTGCTCAGAGAAAGTATCCCACTAGTCCTTAACATGGGGGACGACCTTGAGGAGTGTAAAAGTAATCTTTTCCCTATCGAAAAAATTGTGGATCGAAAAATAACCTTTGAGAAGATTCAACTATTTATCTATAGCATCCGCATATATAAATCCTTCAAATAATGGAATATAAAAATTTACTTGTACCTTGAAGGGGGTTGCATGGCCACTTGATGAAGATGCTTCTCCTGTGGGAAACCGTTGAAGTATCTGTGCAAATGTTTCCATCATTTCGTTCCTTTGTCACGCAAGGGCTTCCTCGAGAAACATTTTAAAAGGATCTCCTGCTCCATCTTTCTTTTCACCCCCCATGGGTTTTTTTTAGGCTCGACGCGACCAATATTGCAAAGGCTTGACTGGTTCGAGTCCTAACTTCTTGTACCCAGATCTTGTCAGGGACAAGCACAAAGAAAAATAAATGAAGAGCAGACTGATATGATACCAATAATCTGGATTTAGGAGCGGAATGAACTAATTAACAGACTGGATACAATAAACACAGAGATACAAAGAACAACACAAATATCCAGTGAACAATATCTTCTATTGAATAAATGAAATTGGTTGAAACTGTAAAACTGTAGAACTGAAACAACTTGCTTGAATGGTGGTATCTATCTCTGAGAAGAGATGTGGCTTCTACGTTCACGCGTCTGAGCATAATGATTACAATGAGGCTCTAGAGGCCTTTTTAACATTTCTCATGAATTCCAAAACCCTAGACATCCAAAAACCTAACCCTAGGAGGTGAAACGCCAAAAGTCATGTGGGCCCCGATGGGTAAGTTGGTACCTCAATTTCCATGGGTCATAAATTTTTCATATGACCTCCATTTTAGACACGTGATAGCCCGTTGTAAAGGTATTTTCAAGAACCACACATTACACCATCAAACTATGACTCCATCTATAGTTTGATTTTGGAAAGCCAAAAAAACACTGTTTAGGGCTCCAAAACAGACCTGGAAGTACAAAAAGATGTGTTGACATGAAAACATCCAAAATAAACTAGTTGGATTAGGTGGGAGGACACCATTCTCCACCTGGAATATGTGTAGGGCTTCAGACAAACCCAAAAGTGTAGAAACCACAATTATAAAGAAGTACAAAAGAACGTGCTGAACTAAAAACTTTCAAGAGGAGCTAGTTGGAATAGGTTGGTGGCAACCAATATCCACCCAGATCACATACTCAGATAATAAAAAGAATAAACACCATAACCATTCATCAAGATATTGAACACAAGAAGTAGAGAAAACCCTTGAGGTATGGTAACACCATATATTAATCCTTCAGGAAGGATAAAAATCCTCAATCAATACTTGCTTGTACATCAACAATATTCTTCACCATGTCAATTACATTGTTTATACTTCCGTATATAGCATTCCCTATCTCATAGGAACATTATATAGAAGTTGTCTTCTAGAAATCCCATTTACTATTTCTAAATACCCATTCATTCTATCCAACTACCATAGTGGGCCTTATTTAATATCATGGTGGACCTATTCCACCTTACATTGAATGGATCCATTCCCATTGGGTACGTTACCACCTATATTACCTCCCTAGGTATATTACATTCCACCCCCTTAAGGATGTTTCATCCCCAAAACATGAGAAGAGAACATACAATATGACCGACTAAGAATTGTGTCCAACTGGTGCCAATTATGCCCATCCATCCATCCTAATGGAAGACGAACAAGATGTCCAAGTATTTCTTTTCCCCCTTGAGATCGCGTTGCATCATGCCGATGTTTCCATGAGATTATTACTCGAGCCATATGTGTTCCTGCAATGTTGGTAGTTCTCCATGCACCTCTTGATTGGTGTCCTTTTTGGTTCCCCGCTGGTGCATAAGTGTGTGGATGCTCATGTCATTTTCGTGATGACTGTTGTTTCTTGATATGATGTGGATGGTGATATATGATGGCTGTAGGAATTGGTTCCTTTGTCTTCAAATATGCAACCCCTTGCGTCTTGGAGTCAATAACCTCCTTAGATTTTGTACTTATTTCTTCATGTTTCCTTGATTCATCTCTTTTTGTAGACTCTGCCTCAGATTCAACTTCAAACTCAACAATATTTTTTTTCTTGTTGTCGTGATCCCTTCTGACGTATTGTGCCCTTCTTGTGGCTTTGTTGTGTCTCCTGTTGTAGACTCTACCTCTGATTCTTCTTCAGACTCTTGAACAATTTATTTGCTTTCCCCCATATTCCCTTCTTTCTTACTAAGAGACACATCCTGCAATGTAACCTTCTTTTTCTTGTACCAAAGTTTCAAAAACTTATTTTCCACATTAATATTAATTGTACCAATTGAATCCATCCAAGGATATCCCAAAACAATATCCACCTCACCCATATCTATATCATAAAAGTATGAATGCAACACATATTTATCCATGGTAATATTCAAATATTTAAAAATTTGAACATTTTCACCCACAACCTGTGTGATTTGAATATTATTTGTAGGAACTTGCAATCTATTAACCAACTGAACATTTATAAAATTGTGTTGGCAACTAGGGTTAATAGAAACAATGACATTTTATTTATGAAGAAAACCTTGAACCTGTAATATAGAATTTCCACATGAAAATAAACCCTTGGTGATTTCCTTATCATTACTCTTAAATTTAGAACACTAACAATACTTTTTCAAATTATTCATTGGAGAGTGTCATCATCTCACTATGGTTAAGTGATTTATACCAAACAACTACATCACCTTTTAAATTAAAAGCTACCCAATATTTCCAATTCTCGGTCCAAAATGACTTCCTGTCTTTAATGAATTTTTCAATACTAGGACCATCATATTTACACC